>PVIA01006648.1:0-94335 GCA_004024845.1 Tonatia bakeri
AAAAAAAAAAAAGAAATTAAGTATGTCAAAAGTGGGAAAAAATAGTATGTATTATCATTATATACACTCAACTTACTCATAGAGAAAGCAGAAGAAAAAAAGGGTGGGGGGAATCCTAAGAAACAAGGGAGCCACACCTCAAAGGAAAAAAATGGGACAGATTATTTATTTTGAAAATATGTTATGGCACTAGCAGTTTGGGGATGAATCAGTGATAGGTATAGAGAAAACTAAAGAGAAAAGCAAGGTAATGATTACCTCCAAGGAAAGTAAACTTTTACAAGAAAGGAAATATAATCGGAGTATACCAGGTGACTCAGCTACGAACATGGTGGTAATAAATCCTAAACAGATTTAGCCAAAAATTGTATTCCAGCACAGGGAGCTACAGGACAGGGAGGAAATATGCCATGGGTGACAGTGCCACTGAAGCGAGTTACTGCAGAGAACTAAATGCTCACCTTCCTGAGTAGGAAGTCCACAGATGTCTAGAGTTGAAAAATCATTCAATTGTAAAATCACTTAGAAATACGGAGTTAAGTACTAGAAGAAAGACCTCAAAGAGATGAAAGGGGCTGCCGCTGAGGAGCAGTAATAAAGGATAGGCAGACACAGGTGGAACAAAGGAACGATTTTTTCCCCACAATTTTAAGCTATGTTAAAAACTGCTAGTTTCCTTTCAGTATTACTCCTTAACAGCAGTAGAAGTTTTTCTGGGTGTAAGTCTAAGAGATAGAAGCTAATTTTCCAGACTATTGCAGCTAGATCTTGGGCAGGTTTTTAGATTCTCATCAATTGATACAAGCAGATACCACATGGACAACTTCTGAGCCAAGCTTTTAAAAGGGAGAAAGTGTACTTTCTTCTTCTCTTCTTACTGGCTGAACTGGCCAACATAATGTACTCTGAATCCTATCAGAGTAGCCACCTCAGACCACAAGATGGAAAACTGTTCAAGGAAAGAAGAAAAAAAAGAAAACTGTCGAGGGGCAGCAGAGCATCAAGATAGAAGGCCCCAAGGTGAACCATTCTCCTCAAGTCAAACTTTTTTTTTTTTAAGATTTTATTTATTTACTGTTAGAAAGAGGGGAAGGGAGGAAGAAAGGGAGAGAAACATCAATGTTATCAATTGGCTGCCTCTCTCTCATGCTACCAAATGGGGACCTGGCCCACAACCCAGGCATGTGCCCTGACTGGGAATCAAACTGGTGACCTTTCAATTTGCAGGCCTGCACTCAATACACTGAGCCACACCAGCCGATGGAAAAAACTTCTATTTTCTTTAAGTTACTGTTATTTTGGCCTTTGTATGGCAGGCAAATCCATATCCTAAAAAGCATATAAATTCTTAAAAAAAAAAAGACAGCACTACATTGAGGTTTCTTAATTAACTCTGAAATGCATGTTAAAAGAGAACCACCAGTTTGTTGCCTGGAATCCTAAGTAAAGTACTGCTTTAATGATTAACACTTAGGATCAAACTAGAAAGACCAAATACTACATTTAATCAAGAGAACTATGGTAAGACTCACCTTTTGGCATTCTAAATGAGAGTCAGAGTCATCCAAAAATTCTAGGGGTGGAGAGCACTTGTCAATAACTGTCCTTCGGTCACCAAGTGGCTCCTCCCTGGGTTTCTCCTCAGGGTCTACCACCACTCTCCTGTCACAGATGCTGCTCCTCTCTGGCACAGCTTTTTTTTCCTCTTTTACTCTGGCCTCTGGGGCTGACTCTTTCTCTTTCTGCGGAGCAGACACAGTGACACTCCTGGCTGGTCCTTCTCCACGGCTGGGACGCTCTCCTGTGTTCGATTTTGCCCTACTGACAGTCTCTCCCTTCCTTTTTGGCATCGACTTTCCCAGGATGCCCTGGATAGCCTTCAGGTAGATCACTGTAGAGCCTTGGTCTCGAAGTCTATCCTTTTTCCTTTTCTGAACCTTGTTTGAGTCCTCGGTTGTATCATTTTGCCCCTCAGCTTCAGCTGCAAACTCAGAGTTCATGGAGTTACGAGAACTATCTTTGGAATTAACCTGGAAGAAAAAACAGAGGTCAAGAAAGGGTGATTTCACACATGAAGCTTTTGGCAAATTAAAAACCAGTGGGGTCTCCACCAGTCAAAGGCAGAGTGACAGCAGGTAAGACAGACAAAGATTCTCTCCAAGTGATGGTTCCCCTCCTACCCCCTGTAAAAAGAATGGAACTGCTGCTATTTCTTAATATTCCCTTCCTCATACTTATGAGATAATATCCTCATACTGTAGTGGGAAGGAATGAGCTGAGAAAGCAACAGTCTATTAACACTACACTGCAAGCTCCTTGAGGATGAGGACTACCACATACTTCAGCACACACACACACACACACACACACACACACACAGAGGCAAAATAGAAGCCTAACATCTTAGGACTGGAAAGCTACCAAGAAACCAGCTAACCCAACCCCACAACTAAGAGTCAAGGAAACCCAAGGGCCCCATGAGGAGTAGACGCCAATTGTCTGACTGTTAAGAGCAGGGTGCTTAGCACTATACCCAGAGACTCCTTTTTTTTACAAATAAATTTTTTAAAAGATTTCAGTTATTCATTTTTAGAGAGAGGGGAAGTGAGAGAGAAAAAGAGGGAAACATCAACGTGTGGTTGCCTCTCACGTGCCCCTACTGGGGACCTGGCTGGCAACCCAGGCATGTGCCCTGACTGGGAATTGAACCGGCAACCCTTTGGTTCACAAGCCAGCACTCAATCCACTGAGCCACACCAGCCAGGGCACAAGAGCCTCCTTTGAAGTTCTCAGCAAACTTCTTCCACCAAATCCAAACCTTAGTGCTGGAAGGTACCTTGGTTTTCAGGGTTAATCAAGAGATCTAACTCACTCCCCTGAAATCTCCTCAGAGATACAGATAAAGTCTCAGCCCCTTTCTTTACCTCTCCACATACAGCCATTCCAGGAGTCCACAGGAAAGAAGCTAGATTATTTGCTCACAATATTAATTTCCTGTGAAACTCGGATCCAGTCTAATCCACAAGCCTTCCCCCAGAACCATCCCCAAAGCAGTGCACTCCCAAACACCCTACTATGAGGAGAAGAGCAGTATGTATGATAGAGGGTGAAAAGCACCAGGGAGAAAAATAAAACAGAAAAGGGAGTACAAAGTGAGAAAAAGGAGGAGGTCACTCAAATCTAGAGTTCAAGGCAGAGGTTTGGACTAGGCCTTTATATCTTTATTACGAACTTTCCAAAAAGTTAAATACTGTGAGGACCTTTGGGTCACAGACTATGGCCCAGTGTGCGAACCCTGACAGGGAAGACCGGACTGCACCTGTGGGAGTAAAAGCAGGTTGGGAATATAGCAACACAACTTACTTTCACATGGACTTAGCAGAGCAGCCACAGGTGCCACCCCTCTTTACAGAGAGGGACGCTGCCACATGGATTGTTAGGTGGCAGAACCAGGATTCAAATTCAAGTTCCCCCTAACATCCTGGAAACTAAGGGAGAACAGGGAAAATATGAAAGTTGGGAAAAAGTATTAAAGGCTGAGATGTCAGAGACCATGAGGACCTAAGATCATTGAAGAAGAGTTTCAACAGTGAACAGGTGGCTATAAAGGTAAAGGTTAGGCAGAAAGTACAAGAGCAGAGACAAACCACCTGGCTTTGAAAAGGAGATTGAGTTTATCCAGGCAGGACCGCTTGGTGAATTGTGCATCTCTGAAGGCAGGCAGGAGGGAAAGAGCACGTGGAGATGCTGTTCCAGCGCCCATCACCACCAGCCTGAACAATCTCAACAGTTCCTAACAGGCTCTCAGCCTCCTCCCTCCTCTCTTTTCTCTTCAATGAGCCAGGAGTTCTAAAATCTGGCAATGTCATGCCTCTGCTTAAAACCCTTCCATGGCTCTGCATTTGCCTACAGCATACATCCCAAACTCCTAACTATGACCTTGAAACCCTTTCCCAGGGTGCCCCCCCCAACTTTCCTTTCCAGCAATATCTCCCAGCTTTCTCCACACACCCAGGTGTCCAGGAAATGAAGAAAGGTGCTGGAGAAGTGGGGAAGAAGGGCCCAGAGGAACCAGTAGTGTCCCAAGCACTTCAGACCAGCAGTTATTTCCCGACCCTTTTTGAATACACATTGCTCCTGTTGCCTGAAATGTCCTTTCCTCCTCCTTGTCCACCAGAACTCAAATGATACCTCTTCTGTGAGCCCTTCCCCTGTGGTTTGTCACTCATTCCTCTGACCCCTGGTACTTCAAATATTGCTGTTTCAACACTCCATGCACTGCACTGTGATGAATGATTTTTCAGTCTGTCAATCACTGCTTTATTCTTTGAACATCTAGCCTCTAAAACAGACTTCCACCCAAGCACTGGATATCTGCTGAGGGAACATGCAGGAAATGGGATCACACGTGAAAGCTCTAGCATTCGAAGAGCTGAGATACACAATCGTTTCTTGGGTCTGGGCTGTGTCACCCTGCAGAGAGCACCTCAGGGGAAGGAACTTGCTCTCTTCATCTCTCCAGCCCTCGTATCTAATGCTAGGCCAGGACAGAGCAGGTGCTCTAGAAAGCAGCAGCGGGAAGAATTCTGCCTTTGAAGTCAGACTGATCTGGAATTACACCATAGTTCTGCCATGTTCAAGCTGTATGGCCTTGGTCAAGTTATTCAACCTTTCTAAGGCTCCTTGTCTCAGTGCCTACACACAGTAGGTGCTCAAATATTTGTTAATAAATATGTAAATATTTGTTAACTAGTATGTAAAGATAACACTACCTACTTCACAAGACTCTGAGGATTACATGATAGTCTATAGGTCAAACACTGAGAATTATATTTGATCAAGGTCTATTACATTATAAAGGCTCAAATGTTCCCTTCCACTCTTCCTTCCCTGGATGGAATATAAAATTTTACATAGGACTAAATATAAGGTAGGTGAAGGTGTTCATAATAGACATTTAACGTACTCTGTAAACAAAGACCATCAGTTACCATCAGAATTTGAGAAAACCTCTCAAACAATTGTCCTAGAGGTGATAAGGAATAAACAATGCGAGGCTGGCCAGCAGGAATCTCTAAGAATTCCAAAACACCCCAGTCTAGCTATGGTCTGAATATGTCCCCCTAAAACTCATGTTGAAATCTGACCCCAAGGTGATGGGACTAGGTGAAACCTTTGGAAAATGATTCCATTATGACAGTGAATTAGTGTTCTTATACAAGAGGTCCCAAGAAAGCTCGCATGACCCCTTCTGCCATGTGAGGACACCATGAAAAGTCTGCAGCACTGAAGAGAGCCATCACCTGACCATGCTGGCACTCCGATCTCAGATTTGCAGCCTCCAGAACTGTAGGAAATAAATTTCTGTTGTTTCTAAGCTACCCAGTCTGTGGTATTTTTTTATAGCAGCCAAACCAGGCTAAGACAAACATCTTCCCCTTGAATATTCTAGAACCTGGCACTGAGATTTTTGTGCTGAGGCAGCAGGAAGGGGGGTGAGGGTGATGACACACAAAGCCACGTGTGTAGCCCTCAAAGGTCACAGAGTAAACATAGAAAAGAAGACGATGTATAAGTAGAAGGTAGAAGAGTGCTGAGGGGACCTTGGAAGGACCTAGGGGGCAAGCATGCCATTTTCTGTCAATGCCCCTCAGCTGTGTTTGCTGACAGGGGTTACGAAACAAGTTCACACAAGACTTCGGAGAAAAGGGAAAGAGGTACAGATTGAGGGGAAGGTTAAGAGAGGCATATTGTAACTCATCAAGATGAGTGAAGTACTGTATATCCGCCTTCCAAACTAACAAACACACTCTAGGGAAAGCCCCTGGCAGTGCTAGAGATGGATCTTTTGAAAATGCAAATCTGCCTTCCCTCTGTACAGAGTACTATATAAACTAAATTCCCTTGGCAATAAAACCCTGCAGCAATCTGCCCCTACCTAACTCTCCAGCCTCATTCTGAGCTCTTTGCTCCACCTTACCACCTCATGAGACAGTCTTGTGACTTCTCCACACTCCCAACAGACTGTGTGATCCTCCAAAGCCATCTCTTGGCTCCATGACCCAACAGAGTATTGAGCACATAATAACCCTCAAATGCTTATTGACCAAGAGCAAGGCACTGGTGAACCCAAAGAAACAGGCCCAGACTATTTCTTGTTCCATGTTTAACCATTAAATTGATGTTGGTAAAACATGGTTGCTAAGGGCCAAATGAGAGAAAGGTGGGTCCATGGTAGGATCAAACCCACCTGGCTCAGACGCCATACCCTCAGACTTGAGCCCCGAGTCCGTAGGACAGCCTGAGCCAGGGATGCAGCACACCTCAAAGACTAAGTATTTACATGAGTCATGTTCAGTATTCTTATGCCAAAGACAAAGGTTGTCAGTTCACCATTAAAATTTTTTAAAAATTCACGTGCCCATACAAGAGTTCTGTGAGGCCCACACTGAAAACACCTGACCTAGGGGACTTAGCCGGAAAGTTCCCCAGGATAAATAGCCAAATACAGCCCCATTTCTCAGTTCCACAAAAAAAACCACTAAGCAGGCTTAGAGACAAACCCACTTTCCTTGGGGCTGTTTTTTAAAAAGCTTTTATAAAATAATTTTTCTCTAGGGACAGTGACAGCCCATCTTTCCCCCTCCCCAAATAAAGACTTTTCCTCCACTCTTCCACATTCAGTACTCCTCACCTTTTTTTGAAGCCCACAGCTCCAAAACCTAAAATGCAGACTCTAAGAGGGCAATGATCTTTGTTTTGTTACTGGAGAACCCCAAGCAACTAGGACACAGGCTGACACAAATTAGGCCCTCAATAAATGTTTTTCCAAAACCTGATTAAACAAGTGGATGAAGTTTACATAGTATGCCAGTGATGTTAGCTAGTGGCCACTCGACTCTAAGAGGGAAACAGGAGACTGGATTTTATTTGCTTCTGTTTCCAACAGACTCATGTTCAACTTTCTCTCATACACACACAAAAAGCTGGGAAAATTTTATTAAACCTTTAAAATAAAGTCAAAAATAATGAAATTAAAAGCTAATATAAAATGCATGAGTAGATATTCCCACTCCCTAGTCTGTACAGTACTCCTTACTCTGCTTGCAAATACTCAGAAGCCCTCCTGTGTGTTCCCATTGGGGACCTAAATGTTTTACCTGCTAAACCAGCCCTGCCCCACCAAACCAGTGTGCTGGACACCATAACTTGAGTGAAAAGCCATACCAAAAACCAAATTCTTAATTCCTCATTCAGATTCAAAGTGGTTCAAAGTACAAGGCGTAATTCCTTAACTTTACAACCAAAATACATACACACATCTGTGTCTCCAGAGAAGGGTTGTCAAACTCATTTTCACTGGGGGCCACATCAACCTTGCGGTTGCCTTCAAAGGGCCTAATGTAATTTTAGAACTGTATAAATGGAACTACTTAACATTTAAGGGAGAACTCTGTGCTGCCTCCCTGTAGAAAAAAAGTGAAGGGCGGGATAAAACAACGTGCAGGGCCGGATTTGGCCTGCGGGCCTTGGGTTTGCCTCCTGTGCTCTCGAGCAAGCAACCCACGTTCTACTGCGGTGCTTCTCCAACCTAGACACGTTCTACAATTAATTCGAGGAAGCCCAGACCACACCCTATCCCAATTAAATCAGGGTGGGAGGCCGACGGGAGTATTTTAAAGCTTTCCAAGTCCTTCCAAAGGGCCGCCAACTTTGAAAACTACCTCTCTAGGGAACTTTAGGCCACCTCCTTGGCCAAATGCTCGCTTGGAGTTCTGTGTTTGAACGAAGTAGACACCAGGGATCTTAAAGGGCATGATCTTTTTTAGTTTCCTTCCACCAAAATCTCAAGCCACGCAGAAGGGAGTTCACCGGTTACAAGGCTTTGCAGCTACCCACCTTAAGGCTGCAGGTTTCCTCTTCTAGAGAAGCCATTTCTTCTAGAGAGGGGTTGGCAGGGCACAGAGGAGATCCCCCTGACGAAAGGAAACCCCGTGTGCTCCGAATCAGGCAGCTTTTGGAGGCAGCCCCGTCCACACCTGGGCCAGAAGAATGGGAGGAGGAAGAGGAGGAGGAATTTCTGCGGCGGGATGAGTCCCAGGGCAACCTCGGTGTACAGGCCACATCGTCCTCCTTCTGAGCTTTCAGGCGCTTGGGGCTGCTGGCCCCTCCAGAACGCGACGCAGTGCTACGAGCTGGCCGTCTGGAGGGGGCCACATCACTGGTCTCCCGGAGGCAGCTGCGCTTGCGGGAACACCCTTCCGAAGTGCTGCTCCAGTGGTACTTGACCTTGCGCCGCTCCGACGCCATGAGCACCTGCAAGGTAAAGAGGGGACCTGGATTCCAACACCATCCCTCCTAGCTGCCCCTCCTCAGACTCCCGCCATCCAGGCGCCCGCTGGGCGAGGGCAAGCCCGAAGGTCAGAGCCAGGGATCAGCCTTACTGACCTTTCCCCCTTCTTTCCACTGCCCATCACAGTTCTCTAGGTCTGAGTTGCCAAAGCTTTTCAGAGAAGTCAAAACGCTGCAAGATTTACTAAAGGCTTCGGTTCGGTTTCCAAGCCCACAACGTGTTTCCGCGATTACCAAACGCTTCAGTTTATACAGCGCTCCTTCGGAGATGTCAAAGCGCTTCCGGGACTACAAAGCGCTTCGATTTAGGAGGCAATACAAAGCCCTTCAGAGATGTCAAAGCGTTTCAAAAATACTAGGGCGCTCTAAGACCTACACAGAGCAGCCAGACCCGCAGCCCATGGGCGGGCGCACTGCCTGGAGGCCCGCAACGCAGCCGGAGGGCCGCAAGGCAGGGCCGGGACAGCGCGCAGCCCGCCCAGCAACCGCAGCCCCGCCGACCAGCCCCGGTCGGGCCGGAAGGGGCCCGAGCCGCCCCTCAGGAGCCGGCGACGCCCCGGTCGGCCGCCTCGCAACACGCCCCACCCTACCCGACCTCCTGCTCCGCCGACCCCACGGCCCGGACGTCCCGCCCCGGCCTCCCGTCCGCTGCTCGCCGCCCGCCCCAATCTGGCGGCCTCCTCCGGAGATCCGACGCCGCGGGCCTCCGCTTGCGCCCGCCTCCCAGAACCAGCCCTGTGGCCCGCAGCTCGACGCGCGGCGGGGGCGGGTCCTGTGCCGGGAGGGAGCCCATTGCTCCAATCCGCGAGGAGCGAGACTCCGAGCAAGACGGAGCTCGCCTGTTGGCCAGGAGCCTGCGAGGCGGGACCCTTCGTCTTATGAAACTCGTCCATTGGTCAGAAGCTAGGTGGGGCGGAGCCACTCACTAAGGCTCTTGGAGCGCGAAATTGAGGCAAGGCCGCACAGTGTTCCTGGGGCGGTCTTCTGAGGACTTAGAGGGCGTCCGCAGACCCAGACAGCGGAGTGCTGCTTCGTTCAGCTCAGCGTTATGCCCTCTAGGCCGGACGCTTTCAGATCCGGCTGCGCTTATCAAATCTACACCAACATCAATTAATTAATTAACCTAGGAAACTGGCTCAGAGAGACGTAGTGACACACACAGAGAGTGGCAGAATTGGAATCAGAAGTTAGAAGCCATGAGGAGCCAGACTTCCAGCAAGAGAAAAAACGAGGCTACACAAAAATGTAAAATATTCGCCTGGCAAAAAAAAAAACTTCGAAGTCAAAAGACAAGAAAAATAATTGCAATATATGACAAAGATCTGGTGGCCTTACTATGTAAAAACTATGGCAATAAGAGAATTTGTGCCTTCACCGGTGTGGCTCGGTTGGTTGGTTGGGCGTTGTGCCAGAAAGGGTAAGGTCCCCTGGGTTACACTCTCGTCAAGCAAGGCACATGCCTGGGTTACGGGTTCAGTCCCTGGTGGGGGTGCAAATGAGAGGCAACCACTCGATGTTTCTCTCAGATGTTTCAACATCCAATGTTTCTCTCCCTTTCTCCCTTCCCCGCTCTCTACAAATAAATAAAATCTTTTCAAAAGAGAATTCATATTAAAATGGACCAAGGAAATGAATCAATGAGTAAAAATAAATTACAAAAGCCTCTTTAACAAGTTAAAAAATAACTCTTTAACATGTTAAAAAATAACTCAGTCATTTAAAAAGTATAAATAAAATGTTCACCCATTAGATTGGCAATGATTAAAAGGCATGATAATAGTCTTTGCAGCTCAGGACATGAAGAAATACACTCCCATACATCACTGATGGGCGTGTAAATTGGTAGAACGTCTTGGACAGCATTGTTTGTAGCACAAGGATGAAAACAACTTCAATATGTAGGGAGTAAAGTTAGTTATATAAAGTACTGCCCATCTATACAATGGAATATCAGGCAAAAAGAATGAAGTAATACAAAAGTACTGTTGACAAAGAATGGCCAAGAGGAGAAAAAAAAAAACAGGATCAGGAACAGAGTGAGTGAAATACCCTGTGTATAGCAAAAAAATAATAATAAAAGAGAGAGGAGTAAAACCTCAAGTTTTTTTTAAATGCCTAAGAATAACCATTGTGTATTTGTGTGTTTCTAACAGCTTTATTGAGATATAATTTACATACCATAAAGTTCAACTATATGTAGTTTAATGGCTTTTTAAATATACATGTTTTTTAGTGTATAATTCTGGATTTTCTTTAGTGTATTTATACAAATTGTGGAACCACCACCATAACCCTAATCTAATTTTAGAACACTTCAGCACCTCCAAATCTTGTGACCATCACCACTTCCCTCCTCAACCCTCCCTCCCCCACCCCACTTCTAGTTTCTGTCTCTATAGATTTGCCTGTTCTGGACATCATAAAAATGGAATCATATATTTTACTTAGCAAAATCATTCCAAAGTTCATCCATGTTGTAGCATGTATCAGTACTTCATTCTTTATTAATAAATTAAATAAATTTGATGAATATTCCAATGTATGGATATAAAATATTCTGTTTATCCATTCATCTGTTGATGGACACTTGGGTTATTTTGACTTTTTGCTATTCTGAATATTGCTGTGAACACTGGTGCACAAGTTTTTCTGTATGGACATATTTTCATTTCTCTTAGGTAGATATCTACCAGTGGAATTGCTGGGTCATATGGAAACTATTAAACCTTTTATAACGTCAGGATATGGGAAAAGCAGCTTACCTTTTTACAATCCCAACCACCAAAGCATGAGGGTTCCAATTTCCCCACACCCTTATTAAACTTTTTGTTGTCTGTCTTTTATATTTTAGCCATCCTAGCAGGTACAAAGTGGTATCTCACTGTGGTTTTAATTTACATTTCCTAATGACTAATGCTTACCTTGGGTCAATCACCAATTTAAATGGAGACTGCAGGCATGAAATCAAGAGAAGGCTGAGACTCAGAAGGGCAGCCATGGAAGAATTAGGGAGATCACCAAGAGCTAAAATGTGTCATTAGAGACCAAGGCTAAGATTACCCACACCCTCATATTCCCAATTAGTATGTACAAATGCAAAAGTTGAACAGTGAAAGAGGTTAATATGGAAAAAAAAAAGGATTCATTTGAAATACCGCATTGGAGGAAAGCTCTATGAATACCCTGCACCACCAGAAAGATGAATGAGTGGGTCCTAGAGCAAATTAAGACTAAAATATTGAAGGCAAGATGACAAAACTGAAGCTGTCTTATCCTACTTCGGGCACATTGTGAGAAGGCAGGATTCCTTGGAAAGGACAATAATGCTGGGGAAAATAGGAGGCAGCAAAAAAAGAGGAAAGCCAAATGTGAGATGAACTGATTCCATAAAAGAAGCCATAGGCCTGAGTCTACAGGAGCAGAGCAGGGCTGTTGAGAACAGGACATTGTGGATTTCACTCATTCATAGAGTTGCACGGAGTCAGAGCTGACTCAATAGCATGTAACACACACAATGACTAATGTAGTTGAGCAAAAAGATTTTTAAAAATTTATCATCTCTGGAACTAGTAATAAACTAGTAACAGTGTTTGCCTCTGGGGAGAAGAAATGAGAGACTAAGTTCCAAGTGGTTAAAAGGCTTCCTTTCCACCATGAAACCTTTTGTACTGTTTGGATTTCTTGGTCACATGCATCTTATTAACTTTAAAAAGTCAGGCTGTCCAACCCTCTAGGGATTCATGGAAAGGCACTGTGGGGATTCATGGACACCTGGAATTAATATACAGAGTGGTGTGTGTGTATTTATAGCTTGCCGAAGGGAGAAGGTCCATAGCTTTCATCAGATTTCCAGTGAGTCTCTCCAGAAACATAAGAGGCCCTAGTCTAGAAATGCAAATTATGTCTGGATAACCAGTACCCTATTAGCATTTGCCCTCTACTGCTCAAAGAGCCCTGTTAATACCCTACTCATAATTGTAAGGTGCTTACTACATGCCAAGTGAATATGACACATACTTTAGTTGAATTCTCACAGCCACCAAAGCTTAAGACAGAGGTGTCAGTACAGATTGCTGTCCACCTGGGCTAGAGTCCACCTGGCTTTGTTACATATCAGTACAAGGCTGACCTTGCTGGGGACTGTAGAATACTTACACCAGGCAGGGTCCACCCCTTGCTCCGACAATAAACCTATGAAAACAGCACTTTTCATTCTCCCTATTACAGAGATGAAGAAACAGAGGGTCAGAGTAACTCCCTGACTTGGCCCAAGATCACACATCTATCAACAGCCAGGATTTACAGTCTGCACCCAGCCCCTTAGCCACCCCGAGATACCCTGGCTCACAGATGCAGAGCAACTGCTCCAAACAAATTCATCTGGACACAAAACTAATTACAAGGTATCAGTGGACTTTATCAATGTATTTTTATTTTACAAAAATAAAAAGTAAGGGAAAATATCACTATACTAGGGTTATTTAAAACAGGACACATTAAATATAAAAGAGCATTTGTTTCACAAAAAGATCAGAAACATGACTTTTCAGAAATATGCCCATTGCATAAAAACTAGGTACATGGCAGAAATAGATATTTAATGTCTTTATTTATTTATTTTATAAAACAGGACACGTGCATTTTTAAAGTACAGTATTTCTGCAGCCATGTCTCACGGGTTCTTCCCAACAGCACACAGAGGGAAAATGACCAGGTGTTACTTATAAGGAAACTGAGGTTCCACAAATTACATGATTGAATTAATTAGCAGCAGAATCAGATATAAAATCAGTTCTCCTGTTTTCCAACAGACAAAGCAGAAAACTTACAGACCCCTTTGTCGGGTAGGTGTGCAGCATTTATAAAACTTGAGACCTTGAGAAATGAGTCAAGAACTGCTTGGGACACAAGTTAACATCTTTCAGGTCATGGAAGTTTGCTGATGGGGGTTGACAAATATGACCCAGAGATCTTTACTCGGGAACGTGCCATCAGCATTCAGAATGCTCTGTCAGTTGTCGAGGGTGAGGTCAAGGTAACGCCATGTGCTGGGGTGGTTAATGTCGCATCCTCCCCAGAACCAGGAAATTGCTCACATCCTGGGCCCATGTTCCAGGATTTCTGCTTCAGTCTCCTGATACCCAGCTCTGATGAACAAATCCCAGAAAGGAAGAGGACATCGTGGATTCTGCTCTCTAAAATCTGAGGCCCCTTCTCCCTTCACTTACTCTGGAAATTGGAAATTTCTCTTCCCCTCAGAGAAGCTGATGTTTGGTTTGTGTTTCCCGGGAGATCTCGGATTTTGTCCTAGACTTTTTTCTTGATTTCACAGTCATCTTTCCAATTGAGGACATGGGTCTTCAGCTGTATTCTGGTCATCAGGGTCCAAAAAGCTCAATGCTGTCCAATTTCTCCTCTTTGTAGAGCAAGATATTCTCCATCAGTTTCCTTTTGGCCTCATTGATCTCGATTTTCCATGAAGTCTCTGTAGTTGATATTCAATGCAAAGTTTTTTAAAAAGCCACTTGAACAAAAAGCATTTGGAAATAGGTACTATTATTATAATTCTCAGAAAGTCAGCCTTGGTCACAGGTTCTCACTTAAATCAGGTTTCTGAATCAGGCCCTGAGTGTAATGAGCATTTTCATCATTTCTGCCTTTGCAGGAAAGTCCTGCCACCTACCCCCACCTTTCAGAGAAGAGGCAGGGCTCCCATGCTTCTCCCCAAGGGGGCCTGTGAACACTTACACCCTTTCTCCCTCTCTCTTCCACAAGGGAGATGGGGTAGTAGGAATGGTCAGAGCCTGGGACATTCACTGAGTCGCACTGACTAAGGGACAAAGCATTGAGGAAGCCTTCCAAATTTTTATTTCAGAAGGAAGCCTCATACATTTAGTTAGAAAGTATCTTTACAAGCAGCTGGCAAGGATGGGTTCATGCTGTGAAGTGAGGATGGAGAAGCAGGCAGGGAGGGATGAACCACACAGGGCCTTACTGGTCTGGAGGAAGAGTTTTCACTTGGTCATGAAGTGCAATGGGAAGCCACGCAAGGGCTTTAAGCAAGGGGTGACATGAGTTGTTTTTAAAAAACTACTCTGGTTGGCCCCTGGAGAAAGGACTGGTGAGGGGCCAGAGTGGATCAGGGAGGATAAAGGAGGGCTGTGCAGTCATCCCGCAAAAGGACTGCAGCTTCAGTAAGTTAGGGGAGAAGGGTGCAATGAACCTGAGAGTTATTTAGGTCAATGGATAGGACTAGATGATGGACAGGACACAGGAGGACTGGAGGGAGAGGAAGGTGTCAAGGATCACTGCCCTGGGTTTTTCTTTGTGCAGTCAGATGATACAGGAATGGCTGAATAATCAAATGAACACGTGAATGCGGGAGGTGGGAGGAATAAATGGTGAGCTGAGTTAGGGACATATAAATGAGTGTGTATAAGCATTCAGATCTCCACACACTTACCATCCTGTGAAGGCTCTGGACTGGTACAAGCCTCAGAGGAGGAGGCAGCCTGCATTCCCCCACTGGCCTGCATCCTGCCTTCTCCATCTTCTGTGGGGGCAGGCGAAGCAGCGATCCCAGACTGGGGCACTGAACTGATGGAGGAGGAAGCATCAAGGCTGGAACTGTCCACATCGTCCGTTTCTTCCGGGGTGTTGGAGGAAGAGCCTGTGCCCTCGGAAAGCCCATCCCAAGAGAGCGATGTCTCTTGACTTCTGAGCCACTCTTCCACAGCAGCCACAGAGCCACATATCTTAGGAAGGAGAGAGACGGGAACACTCACCAAGAATCCTTTCTGAAATAAAAAATCTAACAGGTCTCTCACGCCTCAGGAGAGACCAACACTGAAGAATCCAATGCTTGTTGCTTTTCCAGGAAGAATAGCAACTTTCCCTTGAAAAGAGCTAAACTTGCCCCCATCTCCCCTACCAATAGATGTGACCACATGACCAAGACAGACCAATCATAGTGTCCCATTCCTCTGACCTTAATCATTGATTTAGGTTGGGCACAAGACCCAAGCAGGCCAATCAAAATCCTCTCTAGGATTTTTCCACCTAAAGCTTGTTGAGGAAAGATTCCCCTTTCCTTTCTAGTGGCAGAGCCAGACTCCCTACCACACACAGAAAATCCATTCACAGTAGGTGAAAATGAAGCCCTCACACAGAGTAAAGCAGAGGCAAGTGATGGAGAGTCACAGACACAAACACAAATAGTTGCACCTTTGCTGACTGAGGCCCTGGTTCTAGCTGCCCTAGCAATTTCTGTCCTGTCTGCTGTTTGGTTAAATGAGCCAATAAATTCATTCATTCATTCATTCATTCATTCATTCACATCCTCACCCCATCTCTCTCTGTGTCTTTCTATGTGTGTGTATTTCTAAGAGTTTGCATTGAAGTTTCTATAATTTTCAACTAAAAATGTCTTAAGCAATATAGATATTGTCCTTGAGAGCTTTTCTGTTCAGAGAGATTAGGAAAATTAGAGAAAGGCTGAGAAGGAATGTTTCTTCTTTACACACACACAGGGGATAATACATATATGCCCTCAGTAACCCTAACAAATCTCATTTGCTCAGTGCCTTGCAATTTACAAAGCACATTTGATGTGTGATGCACAGTGACGTAGATAAACAATTAAAAGATCAAAGAGGTTAAGTTCCCTGCCTAAATCCACCCAGCTGGTAAGTGGCAGCACTGACCACTAAAGCCGGTCCTGCTTGTCTTGACGTCCATGTCTCAGTTGGTCTCTCATCTTCCTGGCTTGGTTGTGAAATCCTGGGGCAAGGACCACTCCTTATTCCTCTTTGTAAACCTAAAGTGCTCTATCCCCTTTATTCTACAAGGCAAATGCCCCTCATCCGTCAAGGCCGAATTCAAGTGTCACCTCTTGAGATAAATCTTCAGAGTATATGCTCAATAATTACATGCCATGTTAAAACCTACATTACTTTGTAGCTAGTACAGCCATATAGCTAGGTCCTGGCCCATGGGGTGTGAGAGAAAGTGATACGTACATCTCCAGGGCACACCTTTAAAAGGAAGGGGGTGTGTCCTCCTCTTCCTTTTAACCCCCTTTCAGGGGCTGGCATGCAGCGGTGATGGCCTGAGCTACTGTAGCCATCTTGGAGTCTGAAACAGAAGCTTCATGGTAAGGACAGCAAAGCAACAATATAGGAGCCTGGGTCCCCGATATGATGGCACTGATGTATCAGCTCTGGACTGCCTACATTCAAACTGTTAAGCTAGTGAGAACAATCTTCTATCTCATTTACATGACCGTATTTTGGAGTCTCTTCATTATAGTAGCTTCTTCAAGAGTACTTTAACTAATTCACTGAGCAAAAAAATGAAATGAATGAAAGGATGAAAGCCTGAATGAAAGAATAAGTGGTTGAGGGAGAGATCTTTTTAGAACATAAACAGATTCTGTCGGTCCCCGCTGAAAAGCCCTAGTGACTTCCTCTAAATCCTGGCTGTGCCTGCACAGCCCTCTCTTATTGACTCCTCCTTCCTCTGCAGCCTCATCATAACCACCCTGCCCCAGGTACTTTGTGCACCAGACACTCTGCCCTTCTTCCAGGCCCTTGACTGCGCCAGGCTCTCTCAGTTCAGGCTATTTGCATGAGCTGTTACTTCTGCTTGGACAACTCTTCATCAGCTTACACATCACTTCCTCCAGAAAACCCTCCTTGGTGGAGCCCCTGTCATACACTATCCCCGTGCTCACCGCAGTTACTGTGCAATGTCTGTGAGCTCCCAGAAAGAGGAACTGGACTCTTTCGCTGACATACCCCTGGGGCCCGGCATACAACTGCTCAGAGAATGACTGAACAACATAGCACTAGAGCACGGGAGAATCACCCAGGCCTAGAACAACAAATGACTCAGGCGTCCAGCTCTTGTCACATGATGGTGCAACACAATGGACATGGGAATGAACCAGGAGTCCAACAAGCTCTGACAGAAACTCACTCTGTGGCCCCATCTTCTCTCTGTGGGCCTCTACTTCCACATCTATAAAATGGGAGCCTTGGGCTACAGCAGTGGTGTTTGATGAAGATTTTTTACAGCCACCACAAACCCTTTCCTCAAATAAAATACTGAGAACACAATACAGTTATGAGAAGTTAAAGTGGTGTCTGGTGGAAGCCATCGACGGGGCTACAGCTCCCCACAGTCCCCTTGCTGCCAACAACAACTCCTGAGATACTTTCAAGGAGCCCCTCTCTGCTAGACACCACTTGAAAATCACTCAACTAGATTATCTCTAAGAGCCCTCTCAGGCAGTAATTTTGTCCTCAGAAAGACTTAGCAGTGATCCCCAAATTTATACCTGTTACCAGGGAAACCACCTTTTCATATCCCATCCATAAGAAAATGTTTTATCCCCTGTGATGGCTGATTTCCAGGGTGTCTGCCTAGCCCACATGCTAAAGATGCTCCCTTTCTCCAGGACCCAGCCCTTTCTCCTTTCAGAGGTTGACCCCACTGACCCCCAGGTTTATATACGGGACCCTACCCCAACTCATCTTACCTGACCAGACAAGGGCACCAACCAGACCCTAGCTAGGACAATCAGGTTCTCTCTCTGACACGTTGGAATAGGGACCTGGAGACTCCGTCTCTCGGTGGAGGTAGAACCATAACGTACAAATGAATATGGCCACATCCCCTAGCCAAGAAGATGAGTGAAAAGAGAAAGCGGGCCTACAGAGAGAAGAGGAGGAATAAGGCACATTCAGAGAAAGCAGCCAGAGTTCTGTTAGCATCCGAGAGTGTCGTCCTGGGCCCCCAGGCCAGCAGCACACTGCCCTCAGGCTGCTGAGAGGCTTTATCCATGTACTGCCCTGTTAGTAGGTTCCAATACCTTCTGCTACTTCCAACCAAATACAGTCCTGGTTAGTGAGATCACATCTATGTGAAGGGATTAACCCTGATAAAGCAGATACAGTGGCTCCTGGGAGGGAGGTCCTGCTAACTCAGGACAGAGCTCGTCACTGGGGAAAGGCTGAGAGTCAAGCTCACCTCGGCCAGGCTGGGGTTCCGCCTCCGCAGGCAGAGGCAGGCGGCTGTGGCCAAAGCCTCCGCACAGTCTTCCCGCAGCCTCCCTGCTGTTTCCTCCAGGTATTTCTGGCAGATCTCCTTGGCCACCACTTTCTCCGTGCCCATCTTCCTGGAGCAAGGAATTTCCCGGAGGAGTAAATCCTTCTGTGGGGAAAACAGTAAAAATGCCCCTGAGGGAGCTAGAGGGGTGTGGCATCCAAACACAGCTGCCCCACCTGCCTCCATGCCTGCATCAGAGCTACAAAAACCTCTCAGAAAACCAACAGGATTTTAAAATCACTGCAAGGACCTGGCTAGTGTGGCTCAGTCAACTGAACACCTGCCAGCAAGCCAAAGGGTTGTGGGTTCAATTCCCAGTCAGGGTACATGCCTGGGTTGCAGGCTGGTCCTGGTTCGGGGCATGTGAGAGGGAACTGATTACTGTTTTTCTCCCTCTCTTTCTCTCCCCTTCCCCTCACTCTGAAAATAAATAAATAAAATCTTTAAAAAAATGCAAGGATCCCAGAAACAAGCAAAACAGCCAAGAACTAACGAATTGCTAAATTCCCTACATGCACAGGGCATTCCACAGGACACTAAAAAGTACTGCAAACACCGTGGCTTAGTCTTTCTTGGTAGGCCTCAGTTGATTCATCAGAAAACTGGGGGTAATAGGACTAACAAAAAGATTAAATGACTTAATGGATCTAAAGCATAAAGTGTAATACTTGACACAAAGTAAACATTCAATAGTCTATTAGTAATAGTAATAATAACTATCACTTATATAGTACTTACTACATGCTAAGCAATTACATTAATAATTTAATCTCATTAACAATTACAGGGACGATTTCTCACAACATGAAACAAACATTCTAGAAGGTAGGATTCTTACCCATGAGGGTAGAAATATTACCTTACTCACCTTTGTTCCCCCAGCACCAAGAACAGTGCCTGGCACATAGTAAGTGCCTCACAAATGTTTTCACCAAATTGTACCTACTAACTTATTCTTTGGCTAAGTGTCATCTTTTATGTAACTGTATTGTTTTTAATAGAAGATATTCATGAAATGTAAAAATAAATTAATTTTGTTGCTTTATACAGCTTTTCATTCAAATACATTTATAATTTAGAGAAAAAGATTATCAGAGATTACCAGACATGGGTTGTAATAATTTGTGTCAAAAACAAAACACTCCCCACTCTGCCTCAATTTTCCTATCCAGAAAATAGGTTGTCAGAGGATCCAATAATACATAAATGCCTGACCATGTTAGGAATTGAATGCCTGGAGATTAAAAACCTCTGGCTGGCTCTGGCTATGCAGCTCAGTTGGTTAGAGCATCATCTGGATACGCCAAGGTTGACAGTTTGATTCCCAGTCAGGGCACATATAAAAATAAACCAATGAATGCATAAATAAGTGGAACAACAAATTGGGCTGAGACTTCCGGACAAGCTGGTGGCATAGGTAAACACGGCTTGCCTCCTTGCATAATCACATCAAAATTACAACTAAACTATAGAACAACCATCTCTCAGAACCATCAGAAATCAAGTTGAATGGGAATCTGACAACTACAGAATTAAAGAAACCACATCCATCCAGACTGGCAGGAGGGGCAGAGATGCAGAGCAGGCTGGTCCCACATCTACATGAGGTAAATGAAAATTCAGGAGGGATATATCAGGAGCAAGGAGTCCAGCCCCACACCAGGACTCTAGCTCAGGGTTCCAGTGCCAGAAAGATAAGTCCCCATAAATTCTGACTGCAAACCCAGTGGGGATTGAGTCAATGGAAGGAACTTCTGGAGTCCCAAGCAGTTTTTCTCAAAGAACTCACACATGGACTTACTCAGACTCAATCCCTCTGACCTCCAGCACAGGGGTAGCAGCTTGAAAGGCACAGTTGCACACAGGGAGGCAATGAAGTGTCTGGCATCAAGGCAAGAGCTCGGAGACAGCCTTCTCTCAAACAGAAAGGCAGGCAGAGGCCATTGTCCCTTTCTGAACCCTCCCCACACAGAGCCACAGAGCTGGCAGGCTGGTACAATATCTGAGACTCCATCAACCTAGGCTGACACTGTTTGCCCCACTCTGGAGATCCCCCGAGACTCTGTCCCACCCAACTTACAGGCCCACTGTAGTGACTTTTCCATATAAATGGTTGGTTTTTGATCATGCGTCACAAATTCCTAAATCCTCTCAAACAGCCAACAGTTGGGTTCAATGAGCTCCCAGCCCCAATACCCCTTGCTAATTGGCCCCAGGCCTGCCACTAGCAGCAGCCAGCCTAGATTCACTGCCTGGCTTCACCTGGGAATCTACAAGCCCAGCACAAGTAGCAACTGTCTCAGATTGCTTTATAGCTCAGGCAAGGTGGACCCAGGCAGAACACCAGTGGGGGCTGACCTTGGCCTTCACTACCCAGGAAACCCTAGAGCCTGAGCACCCAGTGGACAGCTACAGACCACCTTGAAGCACCACCACTCTGTCCCTGCACAGCTGATCCTCCACAGAGGATGGATGTTGGCGGTCAGTGGTCACAGCCACTCCTTGCAGCTGACTGGCCTGGGTAAATCCCTCCCACTGACCTGCCAACAGCTACCAAGACTCAACTATGAGAGGTCAATGTACTCAGCCCACAAGGACACACCTCATGTACCCAGTTTCAGTGATAAGGGGAGGTTGTGCCACTGGACCCTACAGGACACCTAATATATTAGGCCACATTACCAAGCAGTCCTACGTAATACATAGAAACTAACCGAGGGAGACTGCCAAAGTGAGCAAAGAAACATGGCCCTAATGAAAGAACAGAGCAAAACTCCAGAAAAAGAACTAAACAAAGTGGAGATAAGCAGTCTATCAGATGCAGAGTTCAAAACACTGGTTATAAGGATGCTCAAGGACCTTAGTGAGGACCTCAACAGCATTAAAAAGATCCAGTCAGAAATGAAGGATACACTAATTAAAATTAAGAAAAATGTACAGGGAAACAACAGTAGAGTGAATGAAGCCAAGAATCAAATCAATGATTTGGTGCATAAGGAAGTAAAACAACCAATCAGAATAACAAGAAGGAAAAAAAGAATCCAAAAAAACCCCAAAGATAGAGTAAGCAGCCTCTGAGAGAACTTCAAGTGGTCCAACATTCGCATCATATGGATGTCAGATGGAGAAGAAAACATTAAGAAATTGGAAAACTACTTGAAAAAATAATGAAAGAAAATTTCCCTAATTTGGTGAAGAAAATAGACATGTAAGTGCAGGAAGCACAGAGTCCCAAACAAGATGTATGCAAAAAGGCCTACTTCAAGACTTATCATAATTAAACTGCAAAGGTTAAAGATAAAAAGAGAATCTTCAGGGACCTACAGCCAAGATTGCTCTACCCAGCAAAGATATCATTTAAAATCAAAGGGCAGATAAAGAGCTTCCCAGACAAGAAAAAACTAAAGGAGTTCATCATCACCAAACCATTGTTATGCGAAATGTTAAAGGAACTTATTTAAGAAAAAGAAGATCAAAACTATGATTAATTAAATGGCAATAAATACATATGTATCAACAATTGAATCTAAAAAACTAAACAAGAACAGAGACAGGATCATGGACACAGAGAGCATTTTGCTGGTTGCCATATTGAGAGGAGTGTGTGGGGGAAGGGGTGAAGAGGTGAGGGGATTAAGAAGCACAAATAGGTAGTTACAGAATAGCCATGGGGATGTAAAGTGCAGTATAGGAAATGGAGTAGCCTAAGAACTTATACACATGACCCATGGACATGAACAGTGTTGGGGGGATTGCCTGAGGGAGTGGGGGTGCTGGATGGACAGGCGCAAAGGTGGAAATATTGGGACAACTGTAATAGCATAATCAATAAAATATAATTTAAATTTTTTAATTAAAAAAACAAATCGATCTCTCTCTCAAATCAATTAAAATCAATCAATTAATTAATTAAAAAATAAACCTCTGACAGGTTTGTAAATACACTTTTCATAATTCTTTCATGTGAGATCTGTCTTTTAAATGTTTATCTCTTTAAACATTACAATGGTGTTTGAAGTTGATAAATCAATAAATAATAGAAGCATATTGTTTACAGATATGGAGGTGACCACCATCTGAAACGAAACCAGAAATCGTCAAAGTACTGGCCTGAAAGAACAATAGATGGAGGGGCTTATCATTTGACTACCCTGATGACGTCATGGTACTCATCCAGCAATAGTCATCAAGACAAGCTAAGAACACTCGGTGGTGGGGTCACGGGGCATCTTAGTAATGGAGGAGATCACCAAGTCCACCCGAAGCCGCTGATGAAGCTTAGCACTGACAGCAGGGCAACGTGTTGCACGCCTCGTGCTGTGATGCCATGAAGCACACACACCACTTAGGAAGCAGCGCTAACCATGACTCTAACCACGCCTCCGGAAGTGACTGCCCATATACAGGAAACATGAGGAACGAAGAAACAAGAATACCACAAGGACGTAAGCACCAAAATCTGGACGTGAGAGAGTCCACAAGGCAAACGACCCACTTTCTGCAGAAATGAAATGATATACAGAAAGTAAAGAGGGGAAGGGTGTGGTTGGAGACTAAAACTGTCTTAAGAAATGTAACCAAATCGAATATGTACCTTATTTGTATCCCATTTTAAACAAACCAACTTTTAAAAAGCAATTTTTGAGGTGATTTACCAATTCTAAAAATGAAATGGGTATTAAACAATATTAAAAAATTAAGAAAACTATTGTATGGGTGACATAACAATACTTGGCTTTAAAGTACACACACACAAAGTTTTAGTGGTGCAAAGCAGTAAGAAAAACATGATATTAATAATTGATGGGCCAGATAAATGAATATTTCTTATATTCTTTACTTTTGTGTGTGTTTGAAATTGTCCATAATACAAGGGGCTGTTAAGAAGTAGCCATTCCTACCTAGAGAGTATTACGCTAAGTGAAATAAGTCAGAGAAAGACAAATACCACATGATTTCACTTATATGTAAAATGTAAAGAACAATATAAATAAACAAACAAAACAGAAACAGACTCACATGTACAGAGAACAGACTGGCAGCTGCCAGAGGGGAGGGGAGGGGGCCGGGTGAAGAAGGTGAAGGGGTCGAGGAGTGCAGATTAGCACGTACAGAACAGTCACGGGATGTAAAGCACAGCACAGGGAACACACTCAGTAATCTTATAATAACTACGCACAGTGCCAGTGGGCACTGGAAATATCAGGGGAACACTTTGCAAAATATATGATTGTCTAACCAATATGCTATACATCTGAAACTAATACGTAATAATATTGAATATAAAAAATGTATACTTTTTTAAAAGATTTTATTTGTTTTTAGAGAGAGAGGAAAGGAGGGAAAAAGAGAGAGTAAGAAACATTGATATGCCAGAGAGAAACATCAATCAGTTGCCAACTGGGGACCAGCCTGCAACCCAGGCACGTGCCCTGACCGGGAATCGAACCAGAGACCCTCACCTTGCTTTGTGGGAAGGCGCCCAACCAACTGAGCCACACAAGTCAGGGCAAAATATATACACTTTTAATTAAATTTTGAAATAAGAAAGAAACATACAAAAAGAAAAGAAAAGAAAGAAGAAAGAGGCCATCTCTGAAATCCGGCAAGTTAGGGCAGGGGAAGAGAGAGGCATGGAGTCACTGCCCGGTGCTGTTAGGTTTTCTAAGCCAAGTATGCAGATTATTTGAATTTACAATGTTAATTAAACAGAAATTATTATTACAAAAGCAATATTATTACTAACTGTTTTGTTTTTTTAAAGATTTTATTTATTTATTTTTAGAGAGAGGGAGGAAGAGAGGGAAACATCAATGTGTGGTTGCCTCTCATGTGCCCGCTTCTGGGGACCTGGCCCACAGCCCATGCATGTGCTCTGACTGGGAATCGAACCAACAGCCCTTTGGTTCCCAGGCTGGCACTCAATCCACTGAGCCATACAAGTAAGGGCTATTATTACTAACTTTTTTTGTTAAAAATTAAAATGTAACTGATTAAAGTTTTAGGACAAAAGTTTACTTTTCCCCTCATGTCAACTCTCCAATCTGCTAATAGTTTGGATTACATTATTCTAGACTTTCCCCTACAAAAGTCTATAGCTACAATCATTGTAGTTATATATAATTATTATAATAGCAAGCAATCTCCTAAAAGCTGTGAAAATAAAATTAATAATAATAGCTATCACATACATGCTTATTATGTTCTTCATCACTGTTCTTCAGCTACTTTACATATCATTTAACCTTCACTAAATCCTATCAGGTAGATACAATTATCCCTAATTTACAAATAGGAAAATAAAAGATACATTTTTATTCATTCATCTATTTATTATCAAAGATGGCATTAAATCATACACTGTTCCGAACATGCCTTTTACACTTGGAGATATTTCCCTGTCAGAACATATATATGTCTTTCTCATTATTTTTTTTTATTTTATTGATTTGAGAGAGAGAGAGAGAGACAAACATCAATTTGCATTTACTTATGCATTCATTGGTTGCTTCTTGTATGTGCCCTGACTGGGGATCAAACCCACAACCTTCACATATCAGGACAGCACTCTAACTAACTGAGCTATCTGGTCAGAACTTCTCATTATTTTTTTAATAAGAATATTTATGTCAGCTTTATTCAGAATTGCCAAAACCTGGAAGTAACACAGATGTCCATCAACTAGTGAGTAGGTAGATAAATAAATGGTCATATACCCACATAACAGAATACTCCTCAGAAATAAAAGGAATGAACCACTGATACATGCAACAATGTGGGTGACTCTCAAAAGCACCCCACTGAGTGAAAGAAGCCAAAACAATGGCTTCGCATTCTATGATTCCCTGTATATGACACTCAAGAAAACATAGAACTATATGAACAGAGATTAAAACAGGAGTTGCCTGGGGCTAGAAATGGCAGAGGGGACTGAGTATAAAGGGGCCTGACAGAACTTTCTGGAAGGATGAAAATATTCTATATCTTGATTGTGGTAGTTACATAACTGCCTACATTTATCAAAACTCACACCATTCTGCACACCTCAAAAGTGTGAGTTATACCTCAGACAAATGAATGCATATGAACAGAGACCCACACACAAAGCTACCTAGCAGCTTTATTTGTAATGGTCAAAATCTGAAAATAAGCCAAATGCCTATCAATAGGTAAATGGACAAACAGTGGCAGATCCATGCAATGGAACACCACTCAGCGACAAAAGACATGAGCCACCGGCACAAAGAGCATGGCTGTATCTCAGAGTATCTATCTCTGTTGAGTAGGAACAGCCAGCCAGCCAAAGAGCACACTGGGTGCGACCTCATTTATGTGAACCTTCAGAAAGCCCAAGCTGTTGTGTAGCAACAGGAAGCACATCAGTGGCTGCAGGGGCTAGCACAGGCAGGGAGGGGGGTGAGAGGAGGAGGATCGAGAGGGCGTGGCCATGCTCATTATCTTGATTTGCTGACAAGGTCACAGATATACACATATGTCAAAATGTATCATATGTTTTATCCTCATTATTTACAAATAGTTATAAACTTACATGCATAAAGTTATTTATAAAGAATTTCATGGTATTCCACTGTGTGAATGATTACATCGTAACTTCTTTAACCACCTCCCAATTGAAAGATACTCCACTTGTTTGCAGCGCTTCACTATCATAAGTAAGGCTACAAGCATCCTTGTCCATCTGTCTTTCCTCACTGGTGTGTGTGTTTCCCTGGTTTCTACTGAACCGAGACTGCTGCATCAGAGTGTACACACATTTTAAATTTGAGTGGAGACCGCCCAATTCCCTCTGAAAACACTGCGTCCACAAACACTTCCCCGAGCACAGAGGAGAGGCCTGTGCCCGCCCCGCCGGGACCCCAAGAGTTGTGATCAGTTTCCAGCTCTCACGGGAATCTTGATGACATGCACAATCTTACCTGTGCATGTGCAACAACAGGAAATGATGAGAGACTATATTTAGGTCTAGAAGAAGAGGAAAAAAACCCTAAATTTTTGAATAAATGATATCCTTCACATTTTTATAAACCATTAACAAAAAGAGCCTTCTAGCAAATTTCATACAAGTGTCTCGAAACACTCCTTCTCCTGCAATGGTCACCCAGGGAACCCCAGAGCACTACTGAGGATGTGTCTCCAGAAAACTGGCAGGAGACGGGAACTACTCTAAACAACCCTAACTGACCTCTTTGCAGGATCTGGAGCTCAGTGCCCAAAAGGACCAGAGCTCAGGGAGTTCAGTAGAGGGATGAGTTGTGATTTTCTGTGCTTAGGGGAGGCCTTTGGCTCTCCACCCCAAAGCTCAGGAAATGCTTTTGTGGCCCAGTCACAAAAAGGCCAGCTGCTCCAATGGCTTCAACACCAAGTCAGAAAAGGGGCTCTCCTCTCAAACTGATGAAGAAGACCAGAGCTTGCACAGAATTTGAAACTCTGCCGAAGACATGGGTTCAAATCCCAGTTTGCCTACTGATCTCACTGAGGAGCATGAGACAACGTCTCTTCACCTTGGCCTCAGTTTTCTCATCTATAAAACAGGATTGATGATACTACTGAATTCATATGGTTGGACTGCCATGAGAATTAAACAGTCAGGGGAGTGTCATGGTTGAGAATTCAAGATCTAAAATCCAGGAGACCTGACTCAGAACTTCAGCTCTGACACTCAGTATAACTGAGCTTTCAGGCAAATCTCAGGGCCTGCTTTCCTCACCTATAGAGGAACACGGTGCCACGATCAATCTCACGAGGATTCGGAGGTTATTGAGAAAGCTAATTTATAGAAAGTGTCAAATGGAGTCAAGCTGTGTTGTTATATTTTTGAAATCACACTGTATTATATATATGACAGTTCTCTGAAGGTACCAAGTATGGAAGTTATTGATTTTATTATAGAAACCTATTTAAAAGGGCTGTAATTAACTTTTACCAATTTGAGGACAAACCCTATTTGATTGCCTGACGTGTAGAGAGAAGAAATGAGTTTTCCCTAAACATTCTAAATTCTATTATCACGAAAAAGTAATTGGTGGGCAGGTGAGGGTGGGAGATTAAAGCTCCTTTGCACAGATGCAAATCAAACCCTGGATGGAGGCCTCCCTGCATAGCACCTGTAAAATGGGCACCCTTCTCACCCCTCATAGCTGTGAGGCCCAAATGCACCACCCAGGCAGAAGCGACTGGTTCCCTTACCAGGAAAACTGGGCTTCGGTTGTTATCCACCGCAGGGATGCCAGTGAGGATCTCAGCTAACACCTGGAGAGAATGTGGAGTTAGCACAGTTTGAACACCCATGCATAAGGTCAGGTGGGAATTCTGGCCAAGAGAGAAGCTGCTTCTTTTTTCTTTCTTTCTTTTTTAAGATTTGATTTATTTATTTTTAGACAGAGGAGAAGGGAGGGAGAAAGAAAGGGAGAGAAACATCAATATGTGGTTGCTTCTCAGGTGCTCCCTACTGGGGACCTGGCTTGCAACCCAGGCGTAAGCCCTGACTGGGAACTGAACCAATGACCCTTTGGTTCACAGGCTGGCACTCAATCCACCGAGCCACACCAGTCAGGGCAAGAAGCTTCTTCTTGATAACAAAGTCTGACCTCCAGGCCTAGTTCTGCCATTTGCCAGCACAGACTTGTGCCCAAAATCTGAACATGAAGAATATCACACTTCCTCCAACTAAACATGCCTCCCAGCTGCTTATAGAAGGTTTGACCTAATTGATAGCAAGGCAGGGAGGATGGAAACCAAATGTGTATGTATTACCATCAATTTTATAAATATATGCATTATATACATTTATAGGTATTATATAAACTACATGCATATATGTACATATATACATACAGTGTGGGGCACAAGTAGGTTCACAGCTGTGAGTACACAAAGCAAAGAGTTTAGTCCTGTATTATTATTTAATAATTGTATTATTTTCCACATGAACAGCTGTAAACCTACTTTTGCCCCACCATGTATAATACACACACATTATATACACACACATCTATATCTATATTTATAAACATACATACATGCACACACTATATTTTAAAGATAATTTCATTTAAAAACCCATCAGAAATGGTAAGCAGGAATTGCTACATTGATCTCAGAGAAGAGGAATCCATGCATGGACGTGAATCCCACGCAGAGAATCTCAGCAACATCCACAGCACATTTCACCCGTATGCTTTTGTTGACGCTACATGCTCACTAACTCATCCGCTCACAGAAGGAGCACAGACTGAGCCAGTGGAAGCCACCACGAAATGGACAAACCGTGATGTGTGTCTTAGTGAACAAGAAACCTGCTTTGAAGAGGAATTCTCAGCAGAGAGGACAGCATGACTGTTAAGGCCTCTCTAGTCGGATAGGCCTGGGTTCAAATTTTGACTTTGTTCCTTAGACGTGCAGGTGATCTTTGGGCAAGTAACTAAAATGAGCCTGTGCCCTCATCTGGTAAATGGGGACCTAGTGGTAGTGAATAGAAGAGAGTGAGTACTCCACACTTCATGGCAAATCTCCCTTCCACAGCCTTTCTGGAAGCAACCCATAATAAGTTCCCATTTACTGCCAACAAATCCTCAACTCCAGAGAGAAGGCCCACTGGATTAATAACAGAGTGGCAGTGGCCAGGAGGGGACAGCAGTGGGCACCCCTGCAGCAAGTTGTCAGAAGCCCATTGAAAAGGGACTCCCCAGTAGCACCTGCCAGGAAGGAAGTTAAAAACAAGGGGAAATGAATAAACATTTCCTGTGCCTCTTCCACATGGCAGGCTCTGTGCTGGGCCTTTTACAGAGATCATATGGAGCTCACCAAAACATACATTGTGAAAGGCAGTTCAAAATCATATTATTAGTCAATGGCAGGGCTGAGAAAAAGTGCAGGGAGCAGCGGGCACTGAATGAGTGAGTGACTGCATGATTGCAGGAGGAAGTCAGTTGTTACACCAAGAGCTGAGTTAAAAAGTCGACAGCAAACAAAAATCAGGAATGAGGGTATGAAGGTAGGAATAATAAAAGAAACCACTATGACACTAATAATTTTGGTATGTACAGGGTACTATGCTAACCAGTTTATGTATATTATCCTATCAACCTCCAGATGTATCATTACCCGCTATTTTACAGAAGACAAAACTGAGGCCCAGAGATAGTAACTGAGCTGGGACCCAAATCCTTGCTCTTGAGCTCTCCACTCCAGTGCCTGGTGGTTTCAGGGGTCAGTCCCACCAAGCCTTAAAGGAGCAGGAGCCTGGGCGAGCCCTGCTGAACTTCAGTGAGCCACCCAGGGGAGCTAATGGGGCAAGGAAGCCAAAAGAGCCCGCTGGCTGGGAGACAGAAGGAAGCGGAAGCCAACAGGACACGAGCGGCTGGGCTGAGGGCAGAAAGTGGCTCAGCGGGAGGGCACTCATAGGGAGGTGGGCAGAGAGAAGACTGTGGTTAGAGAGGAAGTGCAGAGTTCAAGGCTGAAGAGGAAGAGAGAGGACAAGGTCCAAAATACGGCTGTTTGCTCTTGGCAGAGGTCAACCAGAGCCTGTCACTGTCCTTGGCCAGCGTTTCTCAGACTGGACTCCACGGGACACGGATGCTCACAGATGCTGAGAACAAGGTTCAATTACCAAATTAACTTGGGAAACACAGCACGCTGTTTGCCCCGCTGTGGTAAATTCACAATTAACAGATTAAAGGCTCATTATCATATTAAAGGCTGTGATTAATTTTGTGGTAAAGAAATCTCCTTGACTTTGCTGAACCCAGATTTGCCAAACCGATTTGGCCACCAAACCTTTAAGCACATCAACCCTACAGAGATCTCAAGGAATTGATGTTCTGTACAAATGTACCCTGGAGGTTGCCATCTTCAGACCACGAGCTCCTGGGAGAGGGGCAGTATTTTAGTTACAGTTGTAGTCGACACAAATTCCACACACAGTGATGACTGGCAGGGCGGCGGTGAGGATAAGTGGGCTTGAAGTGAAGGAGTGGGTGGCTGCTGGGGCGCTGGATGAATGGGTGGGTGTTGAATGAATGGGTGGATAGATAACTGTAAAGATGGATGGGCAGGTGGACAAAACAGATGGATAAGCAACAAGGATAAACACATCTGAACAGAAAATTAAACGGGTGGCTGGATGGGAATCAGGGACGTCAGGAGATGACATCTGTAGCCTGCTACCATCTGGACTCTCATGAGTGGCTTTACTTCAAGGGCTGGCCAATTTTTTTCTTTAATAGACTACGTCGTGAGTATTTTAGGCTTTGTGGACAACAAACCAAGTCCCTATCACATATTCTTTGGGTTTTTTTTAAATTATGATTATTCAATCTTTTACAAATGTAAACACTATTCTCAGTTGTAGGCCATACGAAATAAGCCACGTGCCAGTTTTGGCCTGTGGGCCACAGTTTGCCAGCAGCTGCTGTACTTTGACAGAACCCCTCTACCAGCCTCTACGACAGCCCACGCTCAAAGGAGAGGACAAACGAGTTCAGCCCCAAGTCTCGGCAAAGAAGGGAACTCTTACTATTCCACAGCTGAAGATGTCCACTCGCTTTGTCAGCTGTCCCACCTTGATGAAATCATCTGGCAGGTAGGCAGCTGAAGCCTGGAAAAGGTGGGTCTTCATCACAGTGTATTTCGACCTTTTGTTGACAGGACACAGGTGAGCCACTGGGTGAGCCAGCACGGGGGTGAAGTTTTGATCTAGCAAAACATTGGAGCTGCGGAAAAGAAAGTGGAACCTTCTTATTTTGACCTGGACAAAAAGAGGTTGCCACGGAGACCCTTTTGGGAAACAATTTAGCAGGAGCACTGTCAGCCACACTAAGTCAGGGTCACTGATGACCCTCAACACGGAGTTTCTGAGCCAGTCCTGAGAGGGAAGCCCACTCCCACTGGCAAATGAAGGTGGAGCTAAGATTAGTCCTGCAGCCTTAGGAATGGCATTCCATGTGGCCAAATTCCCACAACCACCCTAAATGTCCACCCCGATCAACCTCAGCTGGCCAAGCCCATAGGTTGTATCATCTCAGTCCCTTCCAAAGCTGTTCGGACCTCCAGCTCTGGCCCAGCTGACTCAAGTCTAAATACCAGCATCCTTGCCCTGAACGGTTTGTATCCTCAGTTGGTTGGAGCATCATCCCATGGACCTAAGGATTGTAGGTTCGATTCCCAATCCGGGCATATGCCCGAGTTGCAGGTTTGATCCCAAGTCAGAGTACGCATATGAAGATCAGGGTTTCTATCTTTTTTTCTTTCTTTCTCTCTCCCTTCCTCTCTCTCTAAAGGTGATGAAAAAAAAGTCCTCAGGTGAGAATAAAAAAATAAAAAAGAAATAAAAAGAAACGCCAGCATCCTTTGACTGAATCTGCCCAGATTGTAGGAAATAAGAGCAATAAAAACATTCTTGAATCTACTCATCTAAACCACAGGAGTGAACTCTCAGAAACTACTCCAAAGGTGAGGTTGGGGGAGGGGACAAAAAACTCAGCTAGATGTATAAAACCGTTCAATGTAGGACTAAACCCTAACAGTTTTTTTAAAAGTAGACACCATGCCCTGGCTGGTGTGACTCAGTGAATTTAGCGCCAGCCTGTGAACCAAAAGATCACGGGTTCAATTCCCAGTCAGGGCACATGCCTGGGTTGCAGGCCAGGTTCCTGATTGGGGCAATGCAAGAGGCAACCAGCTGAGTTTTCTCTCCCTGCCTTTCTCCCTCCCGTCCTCTCTCTCTGAAAATAAATAAAATCTGTAAAAGTGGACATCAATTCCAATGTCCACTGTTAGAAGGGTACATAAATTATGGACAGCCCCGCAATGGAAGACTGAGAAGTCACGGAAAATGATGACATGCAATGTTTACTGTGTTTAAATAAAGGAGGGAAAAGAGAGCGTGAGCTGGCAACCATGCTGCCTTAGTGCTGAGACTGAAGAATGGAAGAAACTGAGGAGTCTGGCTGTGAGCCAGGATGACCTCAGTCTTTTCATTTCCTTTCTTGCTATTACTTGGTTGTTTGTGCAACCAAGTGAGAACCACTGGGGAGAAAAGAGGAAAGAGCTTCTCCTTGGCAAATGGAAAGAGGACTTTGGGGAAGTGTGGGTTCTATGGTTTTGAGTTCAGATTTTCCAAATTCTCTGGTATCTTCTGGAATTTCTCCCCATGCTGAAAGTCCTCAGACAGGGATCTCCTGCTCTTACATGTCTGGGAGCATGATAACTGGGGTGCACCCTAACCTGCAGGGAACCTCCATGACTCGAGTTGCTTTTACCAACAGGTACATAAGTTGGGGGACAGGTCTCCAAGAAGACTGTGAGCACAGAACTCAAAATTCCAGGGACTTGGCAGACATGGCCAGGTGCAGACCAGCTGGCTGGGTGGGAAGTAAAATACATCAGAGGTATGGGGTGCTTGTTGGGAAAACACCAGCTCAGAAAAACAAATGTGGTGACAGGTAGGCAGTTCATGCTGATTGCAATCAGAAACACTGATTTTGGGGGTTGAAAACTGTTTTCGACAAAGAAAGAGACACCCAAGGGAGGCAAGGTGGGCAGAGAAAGGCAAAGAGAAGAGAGATAGGGAGAAGGGAACCATGGAATGTCTGTCTCATCTCTGCAGCCTGAGCCCTTGGCAGGGTCCACCTCTCTCACCTCTTGATGTTGCCGTGGATGACCTCCAAGCTGTGGAGGTGCTCCACAGCACGAAGCAGCCCCAAGAAGATGCTGATGCGCTGGGGCCAGGGGAGGGGATGCGAGCCGCCCTAAGGGAAAGAAAAGGAGGAGAAACAGTGACACCTGTGCCTTTTAAAGATCCACTGGCAGGGTCCTGGGCTTCTGTCTCCCCTCCAGCCCCTCCTGTCCTCTGCAACAGGGCTTGACCAGCATGGTTTACTGGTAGGGTACAAGTTTTGACATCAGAATATCTAGGTGTAAATCCCAGCTCAGACATGCACTAGCTGTGTGACTGGAAAAGACACACTGACTCAACGTCTCTGAGCCTCCCTTTCTTTGATTAAAATGAAAATGTCAATCCCTATGCCTTAGGGTTGTTGTAAGGATTCAAAGAATCCTTATGCTAGTATATCCCTGTACTAGCAGAGTGCCGGTCACAGAGTGGGTGCTCAGCAAACAGCAGCTCTTTTTACCCTCCCCCATGTGCTACCACTGTTGTGCTAAGACTGAATCTCCAGGTTAAAGTGCCACTTACTTTTCAAGTCCTGTCTCAGGTCCCACATCCGCTAAGAACTGGCCTTGCTAATCAACTTGTCTAAAACTCTGAAATCTGGAGCCACATGAACCCAGTTTAAACCCTAGCCCTGACACTTGTCAGCTCGGTTCCTTCGGGCAAGTCATTTTGCCTCTCTGTGCCAGAGACTCTCCTCTTTTGGAAAATGAAGAAAACCTGCTGGGTTGTGGCAAGGCCTGGAGAAGACATGTGAAAATCCCACAGTGTCCTGCACACAGGAAGAGCCCAGCACAGCTAGTGATCATTACTGTTACACCATGAATCACTGCTTTGGTCTCTGCCAAAGGAAGCAATAATTCCATGTGGAATAACTTTTTCTCCTCTGTTTCAAGATTTGATGGGAGGGAGATTTGTTTTAAAAACTGTAATTTTTAAGTAATACTTAATCCTTAAGTATTACACTCACATGGTATAATATGCAAAAGGTACAAAAGCATGTGTAGTAAGTTTCCCTCCTGTCCTGTACCACAGCTATGTAGTTCCTCACCCCAGAGGCAGCCAAGGCACCCTTTTCTTGTATCTTTCCAGAGATATATCCATAAATACACAAGCAAATAGGTATATATTAGCATAACATTTTTAAATAGAATTTTGCCTCCATTTTTCCATACTTTGTATCTCTTCATTCTTTTTCCTATTCTATTGTGTTAACTACCACCTCCAGAACAATGTTGAATAAAATTGGTACTATGGGATACTTTAGTCTTTCTCTTGACTTAAATGTAATGCCTCTTGTCAAATAAAAGTTTTATAGGGTTTTACCTGAAAATATTTAGCCAGATCTTATCTATCCTGGACTAACTTCTATTAAAGGGCCTTTCTGGATAGCCCCTCCCTCTCTGGACTCCTGTATGTCCTTAATCCTTGATTCTCTAATAGGGTGCTGCCTGATACTGTTCTCTGACTATAACCCAGTCTCTTACCTGACACCGGAGTCTGTCCTGTAAAGAACCATTTGCCATGTAGGGGTAGATCAAGCTGTAAAACTGTTTTCCAGTGCAGAAGCCCAGCAGAGGTAAGATATTGGGGTGGCAGCATCTGTAATCAGGCATTAGTGCAGGAGTGAGGAGTCAAACAGAAAGAGTAATCAAAGACTTCTCTGGCCCTGGCTGAGAAGCCATTCCAGTTGGTTGGAATGTCATCCCAATGCACCAAGGTTGTGGGTTCTATCCCTGGTCCAGGCACACACAAGAATCAACCAATGAATGCCTGAACCAATAAGTGGAACAGCAAATTGATATTTTCTCTCTCTCTCTCTCTCAAAATCAATCAATAAAAAATATTTTTTAAAGACTGCTCAAATTCCTCACTTTCCATACTTCTTCTACCCTCTCCATTGCCCTGAGGTCCTGGCACCAGAGTAGAAAGATGACAACTGCCTTCCTTCAAGGGGCTAGAAGTCAAGTTGCTTCAACTTACCCTGCTTCCCTGCTCTCCAGCATTCTGACACCTCAGCCACCCCATCTTCCTGAAGCAGAGGCTTAGAGACTAAGCAACTAGCCCAAGGTCATAACTAGCAATCAGTGAAGCCAGGATGAGACTGAAGGTCTGTTTGACTCCTAGCACTGGAGTTCTTCCCCCAAATCCTCTTCCAATGGATTCTAAGTCGCCAGTCCCTCCTGACTCTCCTCCTACCTCTCTGACCCTCTTTCATGGCCTTTCTCACCAAGACCCTCCTCCTACACCTCCCTCTGAAACCCGAGTCTCCCAGGCTGGCCCATCACGCTGTATTATAAACTGCTCCTCCGGGTAACTCCCGCCTCGTGAAGAACACTCTCACATCTCTCACCTCCATGCTCTAGAGCAGGGGTGTCAAACTCATTTTCACCGGGGGCCACATCAGCCTCGAGGTTGCCTTCAAAGGGCCGAATGTAATTTCGACTCCTTAACAGTTAAGGAGTAGTTATATTTATACAGTCCTAAAATTATTTTGGCCCTTTGAAGGCAACCTCGAGGCTGATGTGGCCCCCGGTGAAAATGAGTTTGACACCCCTGCTCTAGGTGAACAACCTAGGCTTGACCAGTCCCAGACCCACTTCTCCACCCATAGTTACCCCTCAGCACAGGGGACCACCAACCATCCAATTTCCAAGAAACCTCCTTATTGCCTCATTTAATTATAACACTATCATAAATAGTTTTGAATATCCCTTTCATTCCCCCCTCCTCTGCCTTGGGTCAGATCCTGGGGGACTCTCCCCAGGACTATGGTAATGGCCTCCTGCCTGACCCCTCTGCCCTCTTCCACGTCCCCCAGGCCATCCCACTTCACACTTTTCACACTCATTAAAATTATTTACACACCACTCTCCCTGTTGGACCATAAACTTCTGCAAGGCAGGGGCAGTGTATTTTTCAAGGCCTGCGCTCCCTCAAGCAAGTAGGGCCTGGACAACTCACATTTGCCAAATCAGAGAATGAAGGAATGCCTGCCAACTCCAGGATGGCACTGTGCCAAGATGGAAGGGATTTTAGACTTCCAGTTTCCATTAAATGTGTGTGTTACATCGGTATGTGTATATGTGTGTGTATGTGTGTGCACATGGATGAACAGAGAAAGGATTAAAGAGTATCAAAAGATTAAAATATATCAAAATATTAATACAGCAGTGGTTATTTGTAGGTGGTTTGGAAAATAGGAGATTTCGATTTTTTTATTTATGATTTTCTTTGTTTCTTTTTTTTTAATTTTTTTAAAAGATTTTATTTATTTATTTTTTAGAGAGGGAAGGGAGGGAGAAAGAAAGAGAGAGAGAGAGAAATATCAATGTGTGGTTGCTGGGGTCCGTGGCCTGCAACCCAGGCTTGTGCCCTGACTGGGAATCGAACCTGCGATGTTTTGGTTTGTAGCCCGCACTCAATCCACTGAGCTACGCCAGCCAGGGCGTTTCTTAAAACACTCTCCAATGATCACGGATCACTTGCCCAAGGCTGCACACTGGCAGAGGAAACTTGACAGGGACCCGCCAAGGCTGAACGATGGCGGGTGCACAGCAATGAATGATGCACAGAATGAACACAGAATGATGGCTGGTGCACAGCACGTGCCAGGGACCTGACAGGCTCTGTGAAGTTCCCATCAGTCAGGGGTGGCAGAGCCGGAACAAGCCCCTGCGTCTCCCAATAGTCCTTCCCCTTCTCTTTCTCAGTTGCCACCCAGCTCTGTGACTGGGAGGCTCACTTCACTCCTCCAGCCTCAGTTTCCCCATCTGTAAAATGAGCAGGTTTGAGGATAACTTTTGAAGGCCCGTGCTGCTCAAGACCAGAGACAGCAGAATCTCTCTGTAAAAAAACTAGACAATAAATATGTCAGACTCTCTAGGCCATGTGGTCTTCGTTCCCATTACTCAGCTGTGCACTATCTCACAAAAACAGCCACAGACAATACAAAACTAAATGAGCTGTGTTCCAATAAAACTTTATTATGCACACTGAAGTTTGAATTTTTAATCCTTTTCATGTGTCATGAAATATTCTTTTTATTTTTCTCAAACCATCCTTAGCTTTTGGGCCAGGCAAACACAGCAGGGCCGGACTGAGCTGGCGGGCCATCGTTTGCTGGATCCTGCTCCAGAGCACTAGGGTTTCAAGAAGGATTCACCCTCAGAGTGGGAATCAGCAAGTCTCTGCCCATCTCACAAAAGGAGATAGAAACAGATTTCTCTCCCCCCGGATGAAAGGAGTTGGGCCAAGGGAGCCAAGTTTCTTTCATAATTCTAATCTGTACTTATAGTTGCTACAGAGAAAAGGCATGGACTATGGAGCCAGACCAATCCAGGTTCAAATTTGAGCTCTGTCACTTACTAGCCATGTGATCTTGGACAAGACACTTAACCTCTTTGTGCCTCAATTTGCCTGTATGTAAAACAATATGGTAATAGCAGCTACATTATAGGGTTCTTGTGAGGACAAAATGAGTTTATACATACGCAGTGTTTAAAACATGCCTGCCACACAGGAAGCACTGTGTAAGGATTAGCTGTCATCATTATTAAACAGAGTATTTTCCAAAGGGAAGGCTTACCTTTGACAAATTTGTTTCTCTGCTTGCAAGAATTTCTCAATTGATCCTGGGCCTGAGCGGGCCATCTGTGGGAAAAAACACTGAAACATTAAAATTCAGCCTCACCATGCAGCCTCCACCCCCTACTAGAAACCAAGAAGTGCTTGCCTCTCTGAGCTTCTTGCAGACAAATGGTGTGCCCTGCCTTTGTCCTCTGTAGATGTCAGCAAAGGTCCCTTCACTGATTTTGTGGGCTGGATTGAAGTTATCGGTTGCCTGAACCACGTCCTCCTCGCTCCAGAACATGCTGTCTGTAGCCTGGCTCAGAAGCGTTTCTTGCTTAGGAATGGAGGTGCTGAAATCCTGGGGTTCCAAGAAGAGACAGAGATTACAACGGAGTTAATATGGAAAATGTTGTTCTCCCTACTATGTCAGGGATACCTTAGAACACCAGATCTGAAGGGCTGGAGGGGCTCACCTTATCCAGTGAGGAGGAATGATAAAAAGGACATGACTAGGGCCTGCTCAAATCCCAGCTCTGCTCCTCACTTGCTCTGTGACCTTGGACAAGTTACTTAACCTCTCTGAACTTTAATTGCATCAGCAAAAATGAACATGACAATCATACCCTGGAGGGAAATTTTGAAGATTAACTAAAATGTGAGTATTCCTGACAAATGGTTGATATTTTTTTGTTTGTTTATTTTTCAGTTTACAAAGGTAAGCACGCAGGAGGCCACAGACCTGACGTGAGATCACACAACCAATCACTGGCCAAGCTGGCGCGCACGGTCCTGCCTGTGGTGTGCATGCTGGGAAGCAGGATGTGGGTTTACAGAACCAAACACAGTTCAGTAGCCAGAGCTTCGGAGACCGCTTGCTTGTGTGTGCAAGCGGAAAGGAGCTCTGCTCCAATCACTTCCCTTCTTCAAAATAAGTATACATCAACTTAAATTTTTAAAAATTTTATGCCCTTATAAACAGTTTTAGAAGATTGGGGGTGGGGGGAGCAGGTAGGAATCCCACTAATCCCATGATCCACTCAACTGCTCTTCAAGTTTGGTGTGCCTCTCCCAAACTGGACACATGAGGGTTCGTTCAACAGACGGGAATCAGGACGCACACACATCGTTTTGCTGTCCGGTGTTTTCACTGAACATCGCACTGTGGTCCTTCTCCCAAGTAACCATCTCTGAGCAGGATTGATTTTCAGAGAAAATTAAAACCCAGTCTGCTTATGGGACAGCTTTATTAACCAGACACACACAGAGCATGCTTCTGCACCAGGCACCCTGCCCACACATGTTTAGGGGCCAACAAATACATCTTAATTTCTTGTAAAATCAGAAGGAGAAAAACGAACTTTCAAAGTCAAAGAAATGTTTTAATTTTTAATCTAGCTTGAATTATACTCATCTTCACATCAATGGAATTATTTTATTTATTTGTTTGTTTGTTTGTTTGTTTATTATTATTTTAATGAAGGACAGGGCCCATGAAGGCACAGGTGCCCAAGACCCACAAAAGTCCTATGTGGCTCTGGACCCAAGTCATGAAAATTCAGGATAACACAAACATATTTTGGGTTGAAAAGAAATTGGAGGGGAAGCAGTTTGTAAACAAATGCCTTTGTTTGCAGGAGGAAGACGCCAATTATCAGCTCTCATTTAAACACAAATAATGGAAAATCTCCTTAAAAATGTATATTCACACCCTGGCTGGTTTAGTTCAGAGAATTGAGCACCATCCTGTGAACTAAAGGGTTGCTGGTTCGATTCCCAGCCAGGGCACATGCCTGGGTGGCGGGAGAGGTCCCTGGGTACGAGAGGATTGATGTTTCTCTCCCACATCGATGTTTATCTCCTTCTCATTCTCCCTCCCTTCCCCTCTCTCTAAAAATATGTAAATAAAATCTTTTTTTTTAATGACAACAGCCAGCACAACAATAGCCATTCAGTATGCATAATTCAAAATTAAAATCTTTTTTAAAAAGTGTATTCACTGGTGCACCAACCTCCCATCTCAACCTAACCTCATCCCAGCTGTACTGACCACCAGTCTTACGGCCAGTACTTACTGTCTTAGAAGCTCAAGTAATTCAATGGGTCTCCTTTCTCCCCCTCACCTCACTACCCCTAACCCCCAAACTGGTCTCAGGGAATAAATGCATTGCACTTTTGAGAGAGAGAGTGCCCCAAACTGCGGACATAGCTTTTGGGTAGAGGATTTACCTTTGAATCAGATGAAGCAGGAAGGTCAGTTTTTAAGGAAGGAGGAGCATCTTCAGGAGGAGGCAGGAGGCTGGCTCTGGCTGGAGCAGGACCTGGAAAGTAGGTATTGCGGTCGGAAAGTGGCCTGCTTGGGGAAAGAGGGAGGGGCCCCTGGCAGTCCCCATACAAAACCCGTCTCTGATTCACTCGACAAACACTCGCTGTCAATACGAGGGCTGCTATCTCCTGACAGTCCCAGGCACAGCCTAACAATCCTCATGTGTTACCTCCATGAATCCTCATGACAAGCCTGTGTATTGGTTGATCCTATAAATGATCCCCATTTGGCAGGTAGAGAAACAGAGGCACTAGAGGTAGCCTGGCCACTTACCTAGGGCCACACATTAAGTGGCAGAGCCAGCCTTCAAAGGGAATGTTGTCTGTGTGACCTCTAACCCCTGCACGGTCACAGGTCCCTCAAAAGGATCAGAGAACACAGAGGCAATTAGCTACGAAGGCTGGCTTCCAGAAACCTCCACCGTAGGAGGAACAGTCATAACCAGCCTCTGAGGTCAGAGGTAGTAGAGGCTGGCTATAACAGGGTGGGAGGTGAAGGAGGGTTTCACAGAGGAAAGAGCATTTGACCTGGCTTGAAAGATGGAGAAAAGTTTCTGACAAGTGGCTATGAGGTAGGAGGGCACGGAGGCAGGGAACCAGGGGAGGGGAAGCCCAGGTGTGTGGCAAATATTCCAGGCACACCTAATTAATTAGCACACACTGACATCATGCCGGGGACCATTCTAAGTGCCGCACTGTGTTAACTCATTCAGCCCTGACAACAGTCCTAGGAGATAGGCACCATTATTGCCTGCTCTTCATACACGCTCAAAGTCAGGCCTCTGAGGAACTGGGGGCCGGCCCTTCCAGGGAAATCTGGCCTTGACCCCAGGGTTGCTGGCCAAATTCACCCGCTTCTCATGTTTGTAGTTTATGACATCAAGAAAAGAGTGGTTAATCTGGAACTTTGGCCATAAAAAATAATTGAGAAGACTTTTTGAAAATAGTACTGGGGTAAGACCAGATGCAGCCTTGCTAAACTGTTCGTCCGGGCAGCTGACAAAACAAAGCCTCCCTGACACAGAGCAGGAGGCCCTTGCATCCCCACAGAGCCCAACGGGAGGCCAGCCTGCGCCTCTCCTGGTCCGTGGCTGTTTCTGGAGTCTTTGGGCGGGGGGTTGGTTTGGGTTTTGGTTTTCACATTTTCCAGCACTGGTTATATGATACTTGAAGAATATCGCTTAAGAAGGTACCATGTCTGCACACCCACAGCCACCAGAGAACCCCAGAGTGGGGCACTAAACACACTCACTTGCACACCCTCGGTCTGTCAGTGCACTATGAACACAAACTGGGCTTCAGGGTAAGAGCTACAGCTCACAGCTCAGACACTGGAAGTGCTCTGGCAAACACACAAGCATGATAATTAACGCAGATTCAAGAGTAAAATAAACAAAACCAGCAATGTGCTGCAGACCAGTTGCTGGCAGCGTAACTGAGAGAACTTACACTGCTCCTCACTTAAATCCATCCCCCACCCACACTCAGGCCAAGCTTCCCACGGGGCACCCCCACCTGCACGGCCTCCCCCGTGAAGGAATGCAGAGGGGAGACCCAGGCCTCTGATGGTGACCCTGGTCTCCGCAAGGACCCCTGAACATGTCTTTGACTGCAGGCAGGACACTCGTGCCCAACCTTCCCACCCGCTAGCCTTGCCCAGCTCCTTCCCATTTTCTCTCAGGTATTTGCCCCGTGAAAATCTCTGGAATACAGGTGCACCCTGCCAGCAGCGCAGGGCCCCAGCCTTGCAGAAAGGCTGCCTGCACTGCTGCTCCGGTGATGAAGTCTCTGCCCGCTACCCTTGGCCTGTCACGTGCACCCATCTCCTGGAGGTTGGCCATGCCTCTGGGCCACCCCACTGAGTCACCTGGGGTTTTCTTTCAGTCCACTTTAATTCACACAGTATGTATTCAGCCTTGAAACCTCCAGTTTTCTATGCATGTGGTATATATTTTCTCTAACATGTTCTCATGTGCCACTGGGGGCGCAGGCTCCACATTCTGGGAACAGCTGCTCCAGGCCAACTGGATCTCCCTCCTGCCCCATCCCCTCTCCCTGACCCAGAGCTGGCCTCAGAGCAGAGCTGCACACGTGGTCCCTTGTCCTCTTCCTTTGCTCTCTGACTCCAAGGTCAGCGCTGGCCTCACACAGCCAGGATTTTCTGGCCTGACTTGATGCCTAGTGCTCACTCTGGGGGGCTGTCTCAGGTCTCTTGGGTTGGGAGAACCACTGAGGTCTGCTCTTGTGACAGATGAGGGCTACTAGTTGGAGGAGAGACTGAGTCTATTTATCCCCAGGGTTCTGTAAAACATGAGAAGGAGTGGGACTTGGGCTACTCCGCCAGGCTGACACATCGGCTAGGAGCTAGCCTTGCTCTGTGAATGCTCGTGGAGGGACTGGGCCAGGGACAACAACGGCCTACACATATGTCATTTCCAAAACACTAAGAATTAACCCTTTGTGTGCCCAAACTGTTACAATTTTTTAAAATTTCCTGTGAAAATCTTTCCAGAACGTCTGCTTTCCCGAGCAGAAGGCAGCCAATCCCATCCCGCTGTGTTGCACCATTGGGGGCCTAGGTACAGAACATGCGGGGGTGCGGCCCCTCGCTCGGTGTTCTCTGTGCCCTGCCCGCCCTGGGGCTGGCGGTGGGTCTTGTAGGGGACCGGTTTGTTTTGGTCTGGCAAATGTGACTCAGCTCTGTGTGGGAAACCTACAGAAGCAAGGTGGTGGGCAGGAGCCAGACCTGCACACTGACTTTTCCTGTGGGAATCAGGCCTAGAAAATGCATATGGACTGTTATGGCTTGCTCTTGCTATAACTCCATCACCCTGGTCTAAAACAACAAATGTGTATTGTCTATCTTCAAGGCAATTTCCAAAGCCTGTGTGAATTTTCCAAAGGACAGAGCTAATCAGCTCACCACCTTTCCCTTCTGCATGTCATTTTCATTTCCTTGATTGCACCTAAAATGTAGACAACAATATTCTATGTAATAGATAATAAATCCTTCTTTAATATAAGACCCGAGAAAAACAATAAAAGCCTGTCTAGGCAAGGGTCGGGGCGCTCTCCTCTTGAGAGAGTGGCGTGCCGTCCCCTTTTTCTCCACAGGACTGCAGTCGCCTGTGCATTTATTCTCGTCTTCAGTCTCGACGGCGGACTCTGCCGGCCGGAGTCCACCACAGGGTCCGTGTCTGCGGCCTCCCTGTCTCCTTTCGGTTTGTCAGGCACAACTGGGCTCCAGTCCTGGCTCTGACATTACTAGAGCTTTGGCCTTGGGGAAGTTGTGCATCTTTTCTTTAACTTTCCCAAATGTAAAAACAGCACAAACAGTCCATTCCTGGTGGAGTTCTTGTCCAGATTAAAAGAGATGACAGTTATAAAGCAGAAAGAACAGACTCTGCTATGTATGTATGAAGTACCAAGGCTGGTAAAACTCGGCGTAGAATAAGAGGAAACAGATTCTTATTGACAGCCCAATTGCCTCTCCTATAGCTAAGGCTTTGTGAGTTATTTCGGCTACTCAGAGCCCTTTTATCTGAATTCTAGCTTTGAGAATTTGTTTAATAAAATACTGAGAATGTGTTTGTGGCTCACCTGCTCAAGAATTTTCCTCTCCCATTCTCTCTCCCACTTCCTCCCCACCTACTACTGCAAGGGGGTCAACATATGCAGGGGTCAAGACTCGGGCTCTAGCCCTGGCTGGGGAGCTCCCTTGGTTAGAGCAGCATCCCAGTATGCTGAGGTTGCGGTTCGATTCCCCCGGTCAGGACACATGCCAGATTCAAGCAGTGAATGTTCCAGTAAGTGGAACAACAACAACAAAAAAGATGTTTCTCTCTCCCACTTTTGCTCACTCTCTAAAATCAATAAATTTAAAAAAATATATTTTAAAAAATAAAAAGATGTGGGCTCAAGCAAACCATCTGAGCCGAATTGTGGCCCTACCACTCATTCAGCCAGGAAGCCCTGAAAGGTTATGCATCCTTCCCCAGCTACTAAGGGGGCAACACAGGCCACCCCCTGGCTGTCAGTGTGGTTCAGGAGACACAGGCCAGAAGCTCCGGGCTCACTGTCTCCTGCACGCTGACATTCTTCCCACCTGTTGTGCCCTCCCCAGCCCCCGCCACTGCTGCCTCTGCAATGTCCACACGCACAAGATAATCAGCTTGAACTTTGGGGCCCAAAGAAAGCTTAGGGTTTTCCCAAGAAAAGACAAGCTTTGTGTCTTCTTTTCATTCTGAGGAAATGAATGATTACTCATCAATTTCACTGTGGGCAAAGATAAACGATCGATTTCCTGTCTCCGTCTGCAGATTGTCTTTAGCATCTTGACCTGCCAGGGCACTGGTGCTTCCAAAGGCCACTCAAGAAATTGAATGGTGCAAAGGCTGGCAGAAACTTATGAGGCTTGTTTTTGCAGTCGCCTACGCCCAGATGAGGAACAATGGAAGAAGTTGCTACACTTGTGACCTCCTCCATCCTGACAAGCATTCCCCCAGAATCTCCCTCCTTTATTACTGTTTCCCATTGGCCATTAACCAGTGTCACACTGGCTTTACGGCTATTTCCCCCTAGCTTTTTTCTCTACGTTTTATTGATTTATTTTTAGAGAAAGGGGAAGGGAGGGAGAAAAAGGGGGAAATACATCGACACGAGAGAGAATCGTGGACCCCAGCTGAGAATCAAACCTGCAAGCCAGGCATGTGCCCTAACCAGGAATCAAACCGATGATGACCTTTCAGTTTGCGGGAGCTATACCAGTCAGGGCTTCCCCTTATCTTTAATTGCTGATCAAAGTTCTGCACTTTTTTTTCTTTATCTACAGGAAATAATTCAGACTCCTTGTCCTAGAATTAATTTTCTGAACTTGACATATTCGGGGTGTTTGGAATGTTCCTAACATCAGATAACACTCCTTTTTCAAATATGTTTATTGATTTGAGAGAGAGAGAGAGAAACATCAATGTGAAAAACATTGATTGGGTGCCTCCCATATGTGCCCCAACCAGGGATCAAACCCCCAACCTTTTGGTGTATGGGATGATGCTCCATCCAACTGAGCCACACCAGCCAGGGCTCAGCTAACATTTAGCGAGCATTTATATGGTGGCAACACTGAATTGTATGATTCCTTATCTTAACATGACATGGTAGGTTCTATTATTGTGCCCATTTTATAGATGACAATACTGAAGCACAGAAAGGCTAAATAATTCTGCTAGAAAGTGGCAAAGTTGGAATTCAAATGCGGGTCTGTCTAATGTAAAAGCCTATGCATGTTCCTCTCAGCCCATGCTGACCTTGGCTTTGAGATCCACACCAATGAACTGAGGGTTCATAGCTGTGGGATCTTTGGCTCACCACGCAGGAGGCTGCAGGAGAGCGGAAGGGAGGCAGGGCTCCAGGGAAAGGCGGTGAGAATGGAGATGTGGGCACAGAGAGCAATTCCCCTTGGGGGAGTCGCCGCTAGCTGAGTCCTTCTATGATTTGGCAAAAAGGCCTGAGCCCATTCCTGGGAACAGGGAATGGAGAAAAACCCGAAGTAGTTTGAAAGGCTTTGGGGTAGTGGTATGTGCAGAGGTTAGGGACATAAGTGTTCAAACGACAGATGCTACTTCCCACCCATGTGACCTTGAGCAAATCATTTTCCTTCTTGGTGCTTCAGGTGCCATAGAACAATGCAAAAGATCTGTGACCAGGAAAGAGGAGGAAGGTGGCAAGGCCAGGAGCCCTCCACTGTGTGGCTGTGAGGGCCAGGCCCCCGGAAGGGCCACGGGCCTGCAGAGGGCGAACAGGGAGGTCACCAGGATCCTCGCCAGGAGCCAGCATGCAGGGCCAGCCTGAGCTGGGGGCTTCAGTTTTCTCATCTGTGAAAGGGGGACAGTCATAATACCTAACTCACAGCTCACGAAGACTAAATAAGTCGACATCTTTGAGGTGCTTAGAACATTGGCACAGAGAAAGCCCTCATTTACTGAGTTATTTCTTTCTTTCTATAAAAATGGTTGAAAATGGTATATATTCTTTTATTATCTGGCTTTTTTCAATTAATATATTAACTATTTCCATGGATGTACACACACCCAAATCACTGTTAACAGTATTGTTATGTTAAAAATACGTTAACAGTATTATGCTATGCTAACAGTATTATTGTAATGAATTTCTGTCATTAATTTTACCATCCTCACTGTTGTTTCTAATTTTTTGCCATTATATACTGAGTTGAATATCTTTATAGATAAATTATTTCCTTAAATAAATTTTCTTCAAATAAAAAAATTTAATTTAATTTAAAATACCTGGGCCCGGAAAGGCAGCCGGCCTCCCAGCGGGCTGCCCCTTGTGCTGCTCACCCTCGGTGGCTGCCCACGGCCCTCCTGGCTGCACAGCACCCGGGAAGTCTGGGGCAGAAGACTTGGTCTCAGGAACTGGTTTCCCTGGAACAAGGTGCAATAGAAGGAAGTGATGGTTATTCGGTGAAGTGGAATGGCCATCAGAGGCTGGTCTGGTCCCAGCTCTGCCCCTCACAGTCACAGCGTGCCCAGCAAGTGCTTCCCCTGAGCCTTGGCCTGTCCGTCTATAGAACGTAGAGGTTGCACATGACCCTCTCCTGTGACTGGCCCAGCGTGACATTCTGAGTCAGAATACCTGCCTGCTAACCCTACTGTGTGATCATAGACAAGTTGCTTTTCTTCTCAGAGCCTGTGTTCTTACCTGTAAAATGGACATAATGAAAACATCTGCTTGCCCGTCTCACAGATTGTTGGGAGGGAGATAGGAGAACACAGCCATGACAGGGCTCTGGAAACTGTACATGTCCCTGAACACAGGGGGAGTTAAAGATACCCATCCTCCGTGGACACGGACAGTGGTGTGGTGATTGTGGGATAAGGGGTGGTGGAGGTGGAAGAGGGTATGGGGGGATAAATGGTAATGAAAAAATACAATAAAAAAGAATGTTTAAAAAAAGATATCCATCCTGCTAAGTCCCCAGTCAAGCCCCTCATTATAAAAGTTCTGGCTGGTCCTGCAGCTTCCCCTTCCACAGGCAGTGGAAGCATATGCAACCTTACCTGTTGTATAGATGGGGACCCTGAAAATAGCAGCTACGTCAACAGAGTACTGATGTGCCCCACCCAGGCCCAGCTTTGCATACACCGAGTCCACACAGGGTTTTGCATTTCATCCCTGGTAGGGACAAGGAGACTGAGGCCTCAGAAGGTTAAGTGGCTTCCGCAAGATCACACAACCTGGACAGAGGGCTGGCCGAAGGAGCCTGGGTGAAGGTCACTTGCCTTCTGGAGAGCAATCTCTGCCCTTTTGCATTGATGTGGGAGACCCCAGGGGACCACAAGGGTGTGGCTTCCACCCAGCTTCTCTGTGTGAGAGCAGCCTCCCCCGCTGACGCGCAATCTCTCCCTGCTGGCCTCGGCCTCCAGCGCAGAGGCCTTCCGATCCCTCCCAGGCTGCACCTCGCTCAAACACAGATCTGGCCTCCTCACTCCCCTACTTAAGCCTCCATGACCCCATCATGTGCATAAAGAATACACTCTTCACCTGACTCCTCACATCTCCCCATTACCTCCCACATCAAGTCCAAAGTCTGCAGCCCTTCAAGGCATTCGAGGCCCTTCACTCTCTGATGGTCTGGGGTGGACCCATCGTTGAGAGCCACAAAAATGGGGGCACTAAAGTTCCAGGGAAGCTTTCCAACTTGCTAACTCTCGCACATGCTTCATCAGGTGGGGCTGGGATGAGCCGCCTCCAACCTTGGAGTCCCCAGTAGCATTTGTTCCAACAGGTAAACTGCCTCTCTATCAACAAAACCGACCTCTACCGTGGAGCCCAGCTTTTCAAACACAAGCTTCAGGACTAGAACAATAGTAATGACACCTAAACGCACGGCACTGCACCTGAATGGCACCCAGCATCAGACTTTCAGGACAATCTCCAGTGGTTAACAATTATCTGCATTTTTTCTTAGCATATTAGGGGTCCCAGAGGCAAAATGATTTCTGCCTGAATCAAACAGCTGACAAGATTCAAACCTAGGGCTAGTTTCACTGTCCCTTCCCATCTGGTTAGGGCAGAACTACACCAACACCAAGGTCATCACCATCACCCCCAGGCCCTGCTCCCCTCCATAGATGGAAAGCAGGAAAACAGGGTGGGAACCTGTGAAAAAGGCTTGATGCAGGGTGTCCCACCTGCGGGCCACGGGCCACATGCAGCCCAGGGCAGCTGTGAGTGAGGCCTAACACAAAATTGTAAACTTACTTAAAACATTATGAGATTTTCTTTTGTGATTACTTGTCACATTGTATTTAATGAGTGGCCCAAGACAACTCTCTTCTTCCAGTGTGGCGCACAGATGCAAAAGGTTGGACCCCCAGTAGAGGAATGAAGAGAAGTAACAACAAGGCTGAATGGGGCATAAGGAGTGACTCTTTCCTTCACTGACACACTATTTTTTTAAATAAAACCATCTTATAAAAGAAGGAGCAGACTTAGCTGTTCAGAGTTCAGGCCCTGACATGGAAACCAACCAACTCCATCACTTCGCAGCTGTCTACTCTGGAGGACTTTCATGAGAACTAGGAGAAGCTACTGCATGTCAGTGGCTTAGCTCAAAGCACAGGAACTTCACTATTGTTGTCCTCTCTCTCTGTCTCTCTTTTACTGAGTGCCTCCCACATGTGCCCACCAGGGATCAAACCCAAAACCTTTAGGTGTACCGGGTGACACTCCAACCAACTGCGCCACCCAGCCAGGGCACTGTTGTTCTATTATTAAAATACTGGTTAGCTCTTCAGCCCACATGTTGAGTATAAAGAGTAGGGAGGGAGTCTTCATTTTCATTGAATAGAACTCTGAATTGCTTATACTTTTTTCTAGTTTTATTATATCTGTTTTTTTAAGTTATGGTAGAATACGCATAACATAAATTTACCACTGTAACCCTTTTTAAGCACTTAGTTCAGTGACGGTCGGTGCAGTCGCACTGCTGGGCAGCTCTCCCCGCCCTCCAGCCCCAGGGCTTGGTCCGTCTCCCCAGACTGACAGTCGGTCCCCGTCAAACACCACCTCGCCACACCCCTCCCCCAGCTCCTGGCAACCGCCATCCTACCTTTTTCCCCCCAAGATTTTATTTTTATTTATTTTTAGAGAGAGGGGAAGGGAGGCAGAAAGAGAGGGAGAGAAACAGCAATGCGCCAGAGAAACATTGATCAGTTGCTTCTCACACATCCCCAACTGGGCACCTGGTCTACAACCCAGGCACGTGCCCTGACCGTGAGTTGAACCGGCAGCCTTTAGATGTGCAGGCCAGCCAGGGCTTGCTTGCTTTGTTTTTGTTTGTTTGTTTGTTTGTTTTTTTGAGAGTATGTTTATTAAGCTGGAAACAATGAAACAAGAAAGGGCCCAGGAATAGAAGCAACAGGAGAAAGACGAGGTGGGGCTGCTTGGCTCTCTAGAAACATTATGGGAAAGAAGTGAGCCACAGCAGGGTAGCAGGGCAGCAGTTAGCTCACTGGGGAGTCAGAGAAAAGGGGGCCTTGGAGACAGGTTTAGGGGGTTAGCGGGAACCAGCTGCCACTGCCCACTGCTCCCCTGGTTCCAAGTCTCATTAGGACCCTCAGAGTTAGGAGATGTTTGCCTGACAGGGAACAAAGGCGTGGGCAGGCTCCCCGGAGGGAGAGTACGCCCCCCTCCCACTTTCTGTCTCTGTGACTTTCACAGCTCATTTTAAAAATACATTTTTTTAGTAAATGAGGTTATATTTTATTTTATTCACCATACTTTCACCTCTTCCTCCACGAGGGGTTCCACAGGTTCTTAAGTAAAACAATAAATCAGACTAACATTATAGCCATGGAGGGCCTGAGAAACCACATCCTTTGCAACTGTCCCCTAACCAAGCCCTGGGAGGCATCATGGAGGACTCCACACAGCTGGAACGGCCAGTCTGTCTGTTGGTTACTGACAAGTCCTCTCCGAGTCTCTCCTTTCAAGTGAATACCAATGGTTTTCTTCTCATTTCCATGCCTGATCATTTCATGAGCAAAGTCATCAGTGGGTGTGACACAAACACCTGAGCTTTCTTCCTGGTGCCCGTGCTAGTGAAATAATGCTCGTTACCATCCTCACGCTGCATCGTTTGAGTGGGTGTCGGCTCCCAAGTTAAGTCACAAGCTGCTTGAGGGGTAGGACTGTGCCTTTTCTCTCTTCAGAATCCCCCTCAGTGCCCAGACCAGTGCCCAGCAACGGGGCAGTTGATCAAGAAATGGTGGCCGGTGGTGCTGGCCATGGCTGGAGGTCGGAGGGTGGCTGAACCCCGATCTTCAGTCACTACCAACCTGCTGGGCCCCCGTGTGGAGTCTGGGAGGCAGTGGGCCTTGGGACCACTCCTGTCCTTTCCAGGGCAGCTTCCTCACCGCTCCAGATGCAGCTGCTCTACCGTGGTGCGAACCACTGCAGCTGCCGCGATGGAAGACTGCTTCGCCTGGCAGCTGGGCTACTCCCTCGCATTTCGTAACTGCTGTGTTTTCCACAGTTCGAGATACTATGCGTATATCCATCCACATGGAAAGGTGTGAATATATGGCTGAGTGACCAAAAAAGGATATATATGTTACCAGTTCTGTAAAATGTGTGTACAAGTATCAAAGACATCTGCGTATGGAGAGAAAAAGAGCCTGAGGAACAATCATAAAGTGTTGACAGTGGTCATTTCCAGGTGGTCTAATCTTCAGTAAATCTGTATTGTGGGTTTCGGGGGTTCTTTTTCAGTTTATTCACATTGTAGATTTTGTTCAGCAGTGATCATGGATTTGTTGCACAGAAAAAAATGTAAAAATGTGTTTCCTAAGGAAGAAAATCAGTAGGTAGGCTAACTAAACTAATGCCTAGAACTGAGTCTTCTGAACTAGACTGACTAAAAACCATTTGCCCTGAAAACTCCATCCAGCCCAGGTTAGTAGGCAGGTGAGCACCAGATGCAGATCCAACCCACTTTTGGCTTTTGCCAGCAGGTGTCTAACGTGTCCTTGATATTCAGCGAGGAAGGAAGCTGAGGAAGAAAGCTGAGACACGGGGAGGTGAAGAGACCCCGAAGGGTGAAAGAAAGGGCCACTGGGGCAGGAAGGCAGGGCCCTCCCAGAACCAAGGTGACGAGGCAGGGCTGTGGGCGGATGCATGCCCCCCCGACCCCCCCAGCGTAGCCCTGGACAGCACACACTTCACTTCTCCCCACCTGGGGCCTCAGGCACCTCAGAAGGGCGTCCGTCCGTGGACCCACTGCGCTCTCTCCAATTTCCATCAGAGGGAGGCCCTGCTGGCTGCAAAACTGGGAGCCTAGAAACTGGTTCTCCACCCATGGGGAGAATCAGGGCTGGTAGACTTACGTGTCTCCGTCCTAGGGTGCTACTGCCTTCCACAGGCATGGGGGAGCGCAGTCCCTTGCACAAAACGCAGCAAGTGAACCATCACCAGCAGTGAATGCTGATTCATGAGCCACCTGTTCCCGGGGTGTGTCCAGATGTGGACACTGTGGCCCTGCCAAAGGAGGAAGGGGCCACCCCATGCCATGCAGTGTCCTTATCTTCCCTGCCCCCCACCTCTGGCTTAGAAGATGGCTTCTTCCCCAGCATTCTGCCTCCACAAACTGCCTAGGGTAGGATCTCATGTTCCTCAAAGGGTCGTATCAGTGGCATCCTTATGAAATCTGTGTATGAGGCAAAAAAAGCAGAGGTGGCTCCTCTGTGGGAGATCAGTCCCAGCCGGGCCCCAGCTCCCCTTGTGCTGGGCCAGCCAGGCCTGCTGGCGACGGGGACCCCAGACGGCTGTTTCCTGCAGAGCCAGACCACAGGCAGGGGCTGCTCCCGGCTGTGCTGGCTTCCTGCAGTCCCACCTGCACCCCAACTGCCTGAGGGCCCAGGAGAAGAAGCACCTGCCCCCCCACCCCATCAGAGGCCAGGCTGAGCCTGTTTCCACACCAAATGGGGTAAGTGTGACCATCCTGGCCTGACCTAACTTCAGCATCCTATTCCTGCTGACTTCATTTCCCTTTCTGCACAGACCTTTGCTTCTCCATCAAGATGTCTTTGGGGGTGAAGAAGTGAGGCAATTAAGAAGCACAACCTGGTAGTTACAGAATAACCATGGGGATGTAAAGTACAGTATAGGGAATGGAAAAGCCAAAGAACTTATACACATGACCCATGGACACAGACAATGGTGTAGGGATGGCCTGAGGGAGTTGGGGGGTCCAAGGGGAAAAATTGGGACAATTATAATAGCATAATCAATAAAATATAATTTTAAAAAATGATTGATCTATGTTACGGCATGTAAAAAAAATGTATTTGGCAGGAACACTGGGACTGCCGGCCCATTTATGGCTGACCTCTAGGGCCTCTCCACCCGTGGGGAACAGACAGAAAAGGCTTTCTTATGTTTTCATCCTAAGGAGGCGCCGGTGTTTCCCTTTGTTTTTCTTGTTCTTTCCCAGTGACATGCAGTGGCCTACAGCTGGCACAACGGATCACAGGCAAGCATGTGGGAGTGAGGGGACGCACCTGGGAGGGAAACTGCCCTGGTAGGGTACTACAGTGTAGGGGACTACACTGGTAGGGGCTACAGCCTTCGGCCGAGCCTATCAGCACCTTTCAAGCTAGTCACATGTCCAGGGCTGCACCCACATGGCTCAGCTGACAGCCCCCTGTCAGGCCTCAGTGACCTGAGATAAGATGCTTCGGTTTCCTGTGAAACCCCCATCTCAACACGCTGCGGGTTTTCAGAGGCCTTTCAGATGCAGACAATAAGCACATCTGTGTATACATCTGCGTTTCTTCTCCTGAGTGGCTGACAGCTGATGTGAATTGGCAGGCACAGAGCAGGCCGTTTCTCACCTCCTTTCCCGCCATCCACAGCAGAAGACGGAGAAGGTGTGGCTTCTCTGCCCTTCGTGCTGGGAAACCTGGTCTCTGATGGCTAAACAGATACGATGCCTGCTCTAGCAGATCGGTACACCAGAGTGTCAAGGAAATAAAAATAGAATACTGAGGGCAGGGCAAAGAAGGCCAAAGTGCTTGTGAGAAAGGGTGGTGACGAGCTCCAAATCTCCCTTTGAGTTTCTGGTCTGCGAAGGCCAAGTAGGTTATAGCATTACTAAGACTAATGCGTAGAGCAGCCTCGGGCTTCCAGGGCAACATTCTTCTTTCCCTGGGATGAGTGTCTCAAAAAAATTCCACACGAAGTTGATTCTGCAAGATCGTAAAATCCAAACATACGAATTGTAGTCAAAAACTAGAACCAGGCCCTAGCTGGTGTGGCTCAGTGGGTTGAGCGTCATCCCACAAACCAGAGGTGTTGGGGGTGGTGGGGAAAAGTCACTGGTTCCATTCCCAGTCAGGGCACATACCTAGGTTGTGGGCCAGGTCCCTGGTTGAAGTGTGTGAAAGGCAACCAACTGATGTTTCTCAATGTTTCTCTCCCTCTTCCTCCCTACTTCTTCCCTCTCTAAAAAAAAATAAAATCTAAAAAAAAAAAAGAAGAACCGAGTGTAAATGTAGGAAGCTCCTGTTTCTAGATCCAGCCTCTAAAATTCCTGTGTCCAAGAGCAAATTTCTTAATCCTCTGAGCTTCATTTAAAACTATAAAACACAGGACTATAAAAATATACGACTGTCCCAGGACCCAGTGGAACTAGGTATGTAAAGCAGCTCGCCCAAGGCCAGGGCACCAGCTATACAAATGGTCATTCTCTGTCCTCTCTCCCTGCCCAAATGGCACACAAAAGGGACCTCTGATGCCCAAGTTAGGGTCTCTGAAGAACGCATTTGGGGTAGAAGACTATTTTCAACACTTCCAACATTTTAAACCCTCTAATGGAAAACCGTGACTCTTGTGGGCAGTGGCAAGGTCTTGAAAGGCACAGAGGCCATGGGCCAGCATAATACAGAAGCCAGCTGGAGGAGAGGCGGGGCCTGCTGCTGCCTGCCTGTGCTATTGGTGGCCAGCCTTGTCACACATGGGAGGACAGGCAGCCAGAGGTCCTTCTCTCTGGGGACCCCCAGGGCCAGGGAGAGGATGCCAGTGAACGAGCTAACAGCTTTGGTCCCTGTGGGTGCCAAGGGGTTGACATATCGCTTCTCAGACCAAGTGAATCAGAGTCTGGATGTCTTTGAAAGTTCCCGCGATAATGAGGGCTGTTTCAGGTCCCGGGGGACAGAGGTAGGGGAGCAGGAGCGTTTCTCTGTGCCCCGAAAAGCTTCTGAGGAAGGGATGGGCCTGATTTCTTCTCCTCTCTGCTTTGTATTTTCAGGATATCCCACACTCTCAAAGGAGAGTGAGCCACGCGTGCCGCGCAGCCAAGAGCGCTCACAGCACTCCAGCGTGCGTCTGTCCGCTTCCACAGCCCACAGTCGGGCCCATGGACAGGGTCCCCTTTCTAGGTCTCATCTGACAAATGAGACGAGGAACTATACCCTCAGAGAGTTGCCATCAGGATGAAATAAGGAAGTGCTCGACCATTCTCAGCTATTAGTAAAAGCTCTGGGGGAAGGTCCAATTCCTCTCTCTGCTTTATACCTCAATAAAGTGAAACCTAGGACAGTTATCTTGTTTATGTCTTGTTTATTCACACCCCACTTCCTTCAGTTGAAAAGCTTACACATGGTGGGCCCTTGGCAGAGAGGTCTGGGGTCTCCGCCCCCACCACCCAGGAACATCTAACACAGCGGCAAATCCAGGCGGCACCCACGCGAGCAGAGGGGACTCTAGTGGCTGATAAGGTCTTTCCTCTGTGAGCACACTCTGGAAATTCCCCCGTCCTTCTCAGCCCTCAAGTTAAGTTAAACAGTGATGTAATATTTATACACTTGTTTTTATTCTTCAGCTGACTCAGGTGGCTGAAATGGATGCCTTCTAGAACAAATGAAAGGGATTCGGCCATAACTAAAGAACCCTGGTGCTGGCTGGCCATACACAGCTTTCTAGGCCCTTTCTCTTCCTTTCCTAATCCCTGGGCTCGACTCTCCTGGGCATCCAAAGTACCCCCGCCCCCGCCCCCACATACACACACTCACACCCCACTCAAAATTCCCAATTCAAACTAGATACAAAATTAGATAAATCTGAGGGCATGACCTGTTTTCCTAATTGCTCTCTCCCCCCCCGCCCCACCGCCCTCTCTCTCGTCTCCCTGGTTCCCCATTGGACCTGTAACGCAACAGCTGCTGAAATGACTTATCCTTCCACATGCATTCATTTGTTGTGCAGGGACTGAGGATGCCATCCGTTACCAAAGCTGGCATGACCCTGACATCAGAATAGCTAAATAAGAGATATCGAATCATAAACTGGGACGAGTTCTATGCAGAAGACAAACAAGGAGAAAGGGGCAGCAGACAGGCTTACTTATCCAGGGTGGCCGGGGAAGACGTCTGTAGACAGACACCGTTCAGGCACAGACCCAAAAGATGAAAAGGATTAGTTATGGGAAGAATGCAAGGGAGTTCGGGAGGAACCAACATTTTAAGGAGAGGGAATAGAATATGCAAAGGCCTGGAGGCAGAAAACAGTTTTGTGTGCCTCCTCAAATGAAGGATGACCTAGTGGCTAAATTGAATGAATGAGAGGGAAAGTGGCAGATAAAAGGTGAATGAGCTGGAAAGGGTTAGACCATGTGAGAGTTTGTAGGTCACAGTTAGGTAGAACTTTATCATAACCCCCTTGAACTGAGGTAACCTGTAGCTGAGACAGTGTTTACCAAATAGTCATTTGCTCCCTCTTGTACCCCAGCCTCCCTTGCAATTAGACTGGGGCCATGCGATTGCTTCTGGTCAATGGATTTTAAGTGGAAATGCTGCAGTCACTTCTAGACAAAGCAATTACGGGCTAGTGAGTCTCTTGCAACTCTCTCTTCCCCTGACACAGTGACGCTGGAAGTCATGTGTTCCAGACGACATAGTCACAAGAATGCACGAGGCAGCGCTGGACTTTGAACAGCTGAGATTTCAGGGTTTATGTATCTGTGGCTGCAGCATAACCTAGCCTATCCTGATTAATCTTAATATGTGCCTAAAACCTTGCAACCCAGAGGAGCCTAGTTACCACAGCTTAGCACAGAGCAGTTCAGGAAACAACGGTTCCCCTCCCTCCAGCTCTTAAACAGCTCCTCTCCAAAATGCTGGGGAACAGGTTTAGATGGACTGTCACACCTCTCTGCTCATTCTCACACTGCCCCCAAGAAACTCCCAGTGATTAACGCCTTTTTTCTGGTGGAACAACTAATGTGTGGAAGGAAAGTCAGGGGACCTGTCTGTCCTGGGCCGTACAGCAATCACTTACAAAAAACTCACCATCCCTTATGTTTTGAAGCTTCTCAGTTTACAAAAAAGAAAACAAGAAAAGAAAAAGTAGACAGGGCAAAGTCTAGAGGTGTTGTTCAGAGGCGGGGAGTGAGATGATGCTGTCTAGGGACCGACCCCAGCAGCAGTTACAGTCAAGTGAACCTGACCTCGAATCCCAGCCCATTAGTTACTAGCTATGTGGCTTTGGGCATATTACTCAATCTCTGAGCCTCAGTTTCCTCATCTATAAAATGGGGATAATGAGATTTGTGAGATAAGAGGCTTGCCTAGCAAATACTAGGTGCTAAATCCAAGTTACGACTAGAACCCAGATATGCTGACTCCTGACCCGAGGGTCTTGGCCCAGCACAGTGCTGCCTCCAATGGCAAGTCCCCGGTAGCCTGAGGGTCTGATTCCTATGCATGTTTTATTGTTCCCTTGTGGTTGGAAAGGGGTGGATTTGGGGGAAACTTCCAGGAGCAAACGCATGAGCCCTGTGTGTACCTTGTAACAGCTCAGCCTCTTAGGGACAGAAAAAGTTCATTCTGTTTTGTTTCACTTTAGGAAGTAGCCAAAAATTCCCCACTCGATGACAGCTCAGCTCCAGGAAGGAAATGACTTTGGATGAGATGCCAAACCAAAACTTGGAAACTGTCAAGGTTACACAACCAAGAAGAGACAGCACAAAAATTGAGAAATTGTAGACTCCCAGGAGGAGGGTAGCAGCAGATGAGAAGGTAAACCTTGGTCGCCTTCCAGATCCCTTCAGATCCAAGAAGCTCCTTGCTCTCCTCCTCAGCTGATACCTGGAACCACCCAGGCCCCCAACCCACACAGTAGCCAGAACAGTGGGTACTCCCCAAGTGCAAGCCCTCCAAAATCTTGCTCTTAGTGAAAGCAAACGACCACAGCCTGGGCAACCCTGGGTGGCCCAATCCTGCCCTATCCATAGTCTCAGCCCACCACACTCTCATTGTCCTCTGGCTTGGGGAGGCCTCCATGGCCTCCCTTTGGGTCCTCAAGCATCGCCCCCTCCCACCAGGCCTTTGCACGTGCTGTTGCCTTGGCCTAGAAAGGCCTGTGAGCTCCCTCACTCAGGTTGCCCACTCATCCTTCCAACGGAGGCTTCAGTCTCACTTCCTGGGAAGTCTCCCCTGACAAGATCAACTCTTCCCCCCTTCCCCTGTCCTACCTCTCTGTCCCCCCACCTACACTCCTCCTTCGAGCGCTCACTCTGTGGTTGGTTACATGTCCCCATGTTATCACCCACACTAGACTCATACTCCTTGAGGTCTGGGACCCTGTATTTCCATCGCCATATTCCCAGGGCCCAATACATAGCAGACACTCAATAAATATTTCAGTTCGTTACTGAGTCTCCTGTCCAGCTCTGTGTATCTAACTCCCCATGGGGAGGAACGAGGGAGAGTTCCACCTCACAGGTGAGGCACAGCTGGTTTCTAGCCTCCATCCTCAGAGCTAAAGCGATCTGAGCTCAACCATCCACAGGCCCAGCTCCTAGGTCTGCTTTCAGCGGCACTGAACTAGCTCCTGAGCTCTGCAGTGGTGGCAGACACACCATCCTTGGCTGGAATCCAGTGTTGACACTCTGGCCTCTCTCTTGATTCCTGCTCCTAAGCCCCCAAGATGATGGCACATAGGCCCTGAAGGCTGGCTCACAGGCCCCTCCTAAGCCTGGTAGTCTGGAAAAGTTCCTCTTGGTATTAGGACTCTTGTGTTTTAAGCCCCAGAGTGATAATTGGCCCTAGCCCCTGGGGTCAGACTCTTCTAATGCTAAATGCTGGCTTGACCATATTTTGTTTTGTTTTGTTTTAAGAGAAAAAGAGAGAAACATAGATTTGTTGTTCCACTTATTATGCATTCATTGGTTGATTCCTGTGTGTGTTCTGACCTGGGATCAAACCCACAACCTTGGCGTATCAGGATCATGCTCTAACCAACTGAGCCACCCAGCCAGGGCTGGCCTGACCATATAAATGCTGCCCCTGCCCCCAGACCCAGCTCTGCAGAGCTGCCCAGCAATTTCACCATGGTCACCATTATACGGAAGCAGTGATTCCCAGCGTGTTAGTTCCACTGGAATGTTAATAAGCATCAAAAGAAAAAGGGTTCCATGGTCAAATATAAATGGGAAACACTGGCCCAAAGAAGTTTCTTTGCTACAGGACTTATCAGAGCTTTAACATGCCGGTGTACACTGTGAATCTCCAAAGGTCGGGGGCACTGATTGATGAAAATACAAGATTTTTCGAGTTTAGTCATTCGTGAACCTTTGTTTGCAGTGGGGTGCTGCTGGAGCACTCTCATAAGGCACATGGTTTGGGAAAGGCCACTCTATACCCTGACTTGCCCTGCAGCTGCCCTATATACACAGTACTGTCCCCATCACAACAAGACATCCTTCGACCAGGACACAAAGGCGGCATTCCCCTTGCCGTCCTGGCCCAGCGACTGGAGCTCCATCCAAGACCCAGCTCGTCCCTGTGGGCTCAGCAGAGCCTGGAGATATGACAACACCCACAGCGGACCACTACATAACTGGCTTTGCCAGAAGGTGGGAGGTGAAGTGGGGAAGGGGGGGTGAGAAAGGGCAAGGGAATGGACACCATCTTACAGAGTGGAGCATCAACAGCCATTGCCTAGAGCAGATGAAAAAAAAACTAGAAATGTGAGGACATGCGTCAAAACAAAAGTTGCAAGAGCAATGTATAGAGAAACTAAAAGTTGTGATATAAATTTATTGGGAGGAAGGGGAAGAAGTGTACATAAGCCTAGAACAATCCTCTTCTAGGAAGTTACTGATTAATATTTAAATTGACAAATATGAAAAAGAATAACATAAGCACCATAGTTAGAGATAGCACCAATGTGACAAAGAATATCCATTCCCCCGTCTTCCCACATTTAGGAATTTCAGCTTGACATCTGGCTGCCTGGCTAAAAACTACACTTCCTGTAGCTAATCATGTCTTGTGACTAAGTTCCAGCCAAGAGAATCTAATGATGGGATAAAGACAGGAAAGTGCCTCCCCGCCCCTTCCGGTGGGCTGGAGTGCGGGAATGGCAGGAGAGCAGGGGCAAGCACCTCAGACTACAAGGTGGAAGCCAGGTGTTGAGGACGGCAGGATAACAGAAGAAGCCAGAATCCCTGACACTGCGAATCCACCATATCAGCCTTGAATCTCCAACATACCTACTACTAATCGAAAGAAATCCTCCTGTAGTTCAAGCTGCTGTCAGTGGCCTTTCTGATCACAGCCAAACCAACATAATAACTAATACGGAATGTGGTGCCCAGGAGGAGAGCTCCAAGCAGCAAGGATCCAGACATTGCAGGCTGAAAAGCTGGTGACACTCCTTGAAGCAAAGCAAAAAAGTTGGTAAAACCACCATCACCTGCGACACTCAGAAGGCAGTCCATGTGCCTAGGGCAACTGTAACTGAGGGGAGATGTTGCAAACGTCCTGAATGTTGGTGCATGTGGCTTCTTTTTCAGGAACCTCCAATAAGACAGAGATGAGGACCAAGACCTTGTACGAGCAGAATCGAAAAGGAAGACTCAGCCTGTGGCTGACAACCCAAGCTGACCAAGAACCCCCACATCAGGGGCTCTGAAAAGACAGCCTCAGCAGGAGATAACAACATGGCCCTAACCTTTCTAATCATGATTCACCTTTCTCAGCTCCACCAGTGAACCCATGGAGGGGTTCTCCGAAGGACACCGAGAGACCGAAGTCAAATTAAGAGAGCTTCCTGCTCATGCAAGTTATTGTTTCAGGCGGCCTCAAGGGAGGCTCCAGGTAAGCACATCAAATTAGCAGGAGAGGCAGGTGGGTCCAGGGCACAGGCCACTAAGTGAGAAGATCAAACCAACCAGGGTTAAGAGCTCAGATAGGTCTACGCTGAGTCAGAACTGATTAGAAGCCAAAAGACAAGAAGCTGCTAGTTTTTTATGAGAATTGTGTTGCCAAAGAAACCACAATCCTGGTGAGACAAAAGTTTGTAATTGTTTCACGCCCCCAGCTCCCCTCAGCTCCCAACCCCACACCAGCAGGAAGTGGGCTGCGGAAGCCACGTAGCCCTCCATAAGGGCAGACTCTCTTCACTCCCCACTTCGGATGAGGCTGCAGAAAATAATAAACAGGGCACTCCCCCCAGTGCCAACCCCTCCCCCCACCAAGGCAGCCAGAAGTTAGAAAACCAGGTGTTAGAGCCGTGGTTCTTAAACCTTTGTCTGTATCGGATCAGACACCACCCCTGGAGTTTTTGAATCAGCAGATGAGGTGAGGCCCAGGAATGTGCATTTCTAACAAGCTCCCAGGTGCTGCTGACAAATAATATCTGGGAAACACACTTTGAGAATCACCGGTTTACTGAAAACAAGGAGCTGCCAAATGGACCAAGCAAAGGGCCTATTCCCCTAGCAGAAGGGACCTTTTACAATTCTTGTCAGCCAGATTCGTCACCTGCTTTAACAAGCACTACAGTGTGTTTCTCATTTCAAATGCGAGTTTTGATTAAATTCCTGTTCAGATCCCACCACTGAAAGAAAAGACTAGTGTGAATCACCCATAGATCCTGAGCCTTGAGCGGCAGGAAGGAACTGATTCCAGGCCTGTCTCCCCTGGGGAACAGGTGAGATGTTCTCTGTGTGGAAGACAGGTGTCCATGGATACTCAGATGGCCCAAAGCGGAAGACTGTAGGGAGACTGCTACCCCTCTGGTGTTTCTTCCCTCCTCTTCTAGAGTAACAGAACCTTTAGTTGTGCACATAACCTCCCAGCTAAAGATTACATTTCCCAGCCTCCCTTGCAATGAGATGTGACCATGTGACTAGATCCTGGCCAATGGGCTTGTGAAAGCAAGTTAGGCATGCAACTTTCCAGACACGCCCTTCTTACTGGCTGGAATGTGCACGCAGGGGCACAGAGCAGCCCTGTCAGGTAGGAGTCAGCAGCTAGGTGTCCAAGATGGCAGAGCAAGGAAAAAGCAACAACCAGATCCTCCACACGACACTGCCCCATCAGGCCTGTGGAGCTCGGCCTGAAACAGGAGAGAGAAATGAACCGTCTTATCTAAATCACTGTAGTCTGCCCTTGGTCACAGCAGTGGACCTGAAATGCTAATACAGGAGACTACCAAGAAATGGCTAGAGGAGTAAAAAGGAGTGACAATGGCAAGCAGATTTGCTGGAGGACAGAGTGGGTAGCTGGGAGTAAGCCTCCTGTACTACTTTATTCTAATCTTGTGGCCTCTGACGTGTGACAAATTGGATAACATGGTCTTCGTGATTGAGGCCAAGAAAATTTCAAGAAACAGAGACCCACATACCCCACTCTTCACACCATCAGACCAGCTGCCACCCACAGTACATGGCTTCAAACAACTTGATGCCAGCATGGCCCCCCACAGGCTCCCACACATCACCTCTCAGTTCAGGTCCAACCTTCTGAAAGCGTCTGTCAAATACAAATGATGTGACCTGGAGACCTAGTTCTCTAAGGAAGCCACTTCCACTAAAGACATATATGGGTCTTTAGGCATATGTGATTGTCAAGCACTGTTTTATGAAAATCTATTTAAAGCCCTTTAAGTGGTGGGCAGAAGTCAGGTTCTCAAATTGCCAGAGACAACTGAGCAAGGTCATAAACAATCTTCAACAAGTACCTGCAAAATAAGGTTTAATTAATGCTACAATTAGGGAAGGGAAACTGGCTTTGACTAGGTGGAATACAGAAACTTAAAATGCTTCACACACACCCTCTATATGCACCTCCAGAAGGTAACAGAAATTTATAGCACTTTGTTTTGAGGTGGGGGGAGATACAGAAAGGAGAGAAAGGGGGAGCATCTTGCCCGATGACTTAAAGCAATAGTGAAAGCAGCCAGGATCCCCAAACAAAAGAGCAGCCAGGGGATTTGTGGATGTGGAGGCAGGCTTTACTCTCTCTTCCTCAAGCAATTTTAATCAGCAAGGCTGAGGGGAAGAGAAAGAGGTTTGGAGGGCAAAGGCAGACCTCACAGCCCTGAGAGGACAGAGGCGGCTGGGACAGGAAAGCAAGGATTTGAGTCAAGTTCTATGCGGGAGAGAGGCTGACAGACAAAACGGCACTGTTTCCTAAAGGCCAGAACACTGCATTCTGCGATGAGAAAAGCTAAGGAGGAGGGCTCTGCACAGCCTGGTGTGGCCACCAGTGACCAGAGAGGCAGCCCCTGTGACTAATTTCTTAGCTGGATGGCAAACTTTTTCATTCAAAAAAAATTTTTTTAAGATTGTATGTATTTATTTATTTTTAGAGAGGGAAGGGAGGGAGACAGACAGAGAGAAACATCAATGTGCGGTTGCTGGGGGCCGTGGCCTGCAACCCAGGCATGTGCCCTGACTGGGAATTGAACCTGCAATGCTTTGGTTTGCAGCCTGTGCTCAATCCACTGAGCTACACCAGCCAGGCCAAAAATTTTTTTAAGATTAAAAAAGGTTTTAAAGCCAGAGTGTAGCTCCTGCTGAAACACGCTCAAGGGCTGGCCACACGGGCCCGTCTTGGTTACTCACAGTTCAGGAGGATCTGGGCGGCACGGTAGAGCTCCAGGTGGCACAGCAGGTCCAGCAGCTGCTGGACGGTGGCCTGTCGCATCCCCCACCACCACAGCAGCTCCCGGGTGATGCTCACACCCTGCACCCGCTCCATCGACTTGATCTTCCGCAGCTGGGTCAGGTCTGTGATCACATAGGAGGCTGGAAGGCAAGTTGAGAGGACCTGCTTAGAGTTCGAAAAGCAGTCCCTCCCCAAGAGGGTCAGCATGCTAGCCAGGCTTTGCTCACAATACTTTCCCCATCTGCCCCCTGCCAAACCTGAAATGCCACCATCAGCTGGGGTCCACAGGCAGCCCAAGTTATAACACTGATTCCATGTAATACTCACCGGGACCAGCACATTAATACTTGAACCTAAATAGCAACTTTGCTGCCACACAAGACTTCAGAGAAAGACCACTCGGTGCTCAGGGTCAGGGGCCTAAAGCTTTAGCTGCTTATTTGCTCTGGGCAAGCCACTTCCACCACAGAACCTGTTTCCTTGACTGTGACAGTGGGGTAACAACTCTGCCTGCCACCCCCCCCCCACCCCAGAATAGAAGCCCGTGTAGTAGCTTTACGTGTTCTGTTCACTAACAGATCCCCAGAGCAGAGAATGGAACCTGGCACAGAGTGGGTGGGGCAGGGGAGGTGCCCAGGAGGCAAAATGTAAGGAGGGGCTCTCTCTTAGGGCTGACCGTGCACTGTCAGACAGGCCAGTAAGCCAAGACCAGGGGAACAGGGAAATAGACAGGTAGTTAAATAAATAGCCAAGCCGTTTACAGCTATAGAGTAAGTCGTCAATCCTATCTTCCCTACCCAAGGACACTGAAGAATAAGTGGCTTAGCCCTGAATAGGTAGCTCAGTTGGTTAGAGCATCATCCCAATACACCAAGGTCGTGGGTTCAATCCCTGGTCAGGGCACATACAAGAATCACCCAATGAATGCATAAATAAATGGAACAATAAGTCAATGTTTCTCTCTCTTCCTTCCTCTCTCTAAAAAAATCAGTAAATAATTTTTTTTTCACAAAAAGAGTCAATAGTTTACACTTTTCCTCCCCAATCATGGGGTAAATAGCTTAAATCACCCTACTCCAGGAGATAGATGACAGAAAGCCAGTTACTGCCATTTGTGCCACCCACACCCAAGGGTGGAATAAATCTTATTTTGAGGGCATCAGCATAAAGCTGACGAATATTCTATTAAGATCCTCTCCTAAGACTTCCTCTAAACACCCAGTCATTATTTATTTGTGTTTGTCTGTTTAAAGATTTTATTTATTTATTTTTAGAGAGAAAGGAAGGGAGGAAGAAAGAGAGGAGGGAGAGAAACATCGATGTGTGAGAGAAATATGGATATGTTGCCTCTCGCACACCCTTGACTAGAGACCTGGCCCGCAACTCAGGCATGTGCCTTAACGGGAATCGAACTGGCGACCTTTTGGTTCACAGGCCGACACTCAATCCACTCAGCCACACCAGCCTAGGCCGTTTGTTTCTTTTTATTGAATTGAAGGCTTATAGAATAGTACACCTGACACCTATATAATTTTATTAACTCCCAGCCTTTAAAACCCTCAAGACTAAGGACCCAGTGCATGTTCTCCAGCCAGGGAGCATGCCCACGGCTTTCCCTTCCTCCTCTTCTTCCCTCCAGGTGCTTTTCCTCTGCCTTTCCTGCAAGTTCCAAGGGCCCTTATTCTGCCTCTGTAACTTGTTTCCTGAACCCATACAACTCAGCTGGCTCACTTTACCACATCTGTAACTTTCTAAGTAAACTTCCTCTTATAATTTGAGTTCCTGGCTCTGAATTATTTCTTTGCCAAATTCAAGAACCAAGGCCCAACTCCGCCAGTAAGATCTGGTGCCGTTTCATCGCCAGTGTCATCAGTGGCATTTGCAGCATCTGCAGAGCAGGTGCCTCCTTATGCCTCTTTAAAATTCACCCTGAGCACCTCATTCTCCTCATCCCTGAGTCCCAGCCCTCTCAGGGGAAACACGAATGAACAAACGAGTGAATGAATGAACGAGCAAGCCAACCCACCATGGCCCAGCATCCTCATAGAACTGTTATGAGGGTCAAGAGAGCCTGTGGATCTATAAGCACTTTTCCAACTTTGAAGTACTGCACACAGTTTGCAAGGGCCTATGACTGGCAACACTAAAAATAATGCATTTCTGCCCTGGCTGGTGTGGCTCAGTGGATTGAGTGCTGGCCTGTGAACCACTGGGTTGCTGGTTCAATTCTGTCAGGGCACATGCCTGGGTTGCAGACTGGGTCCCAAGTAGGGGGTGCTCAAGAGGCAACCACACATTGATGTTTCTCTCCCTCTCTCCTTTTCCTCCCCTCTCTCTAAAAATAAAATAAAAATTTAAAAAAATCTTAAAAATAATGCATTTCTTCTTTTCATTTTTTGTTATAAAATTAATGGTTGTTCACTCAAGGAAACTTGGGGAATGCAGGAGAAACATAATAAAACAAGTCACACTGTATCCTATTAGGGTATTTTCCCTTCTCACCCCCCCGCCACACACACACACATACACACAGGTATGGTTCTGGATGCAGTTGTCACCAGGCTGTAAGATTTTGCAACCTGATCCTAATTATTAACTTTATACCATAAGCACTTTCCTAGTTGTTATAAGCTCTTTATAAATGGCTTTTTCAAATGGTTACAAAGTATTCTGCTGAGTTTACTGAAGTGAGAAAGGCATTTTATTTAACTAGGAATAAAATAATCACACTTCAATTCTAAGGTTTCAGAAACCACAAAGCAAGAATCTATGTAAACATCAAGTCATTCATTCATTCATTCATTCGTTCGTTCAACACAATGTGATTGGGCACTACCGTGCTCCAGGCCTGTGACGAGCTCCAGAGACCCTGTGGTGAGTAAACCAGAAGCCCATAGAGCTTTTCTATTTGAAAAATACAAACATAAGTGAACTGAGTGAGGAAGGGGGCCAAGGGATGAAGCCCAGGAGAACATAACTGAGGGCTGCGATGCAGGGCTAGGGGTTTGGACTCGGCCCTGAGAGCCATGGGCACAATGCTAGACCTCAGGGCCAGGAGGGACAGAATCATGTTGCACAACCCCTTCCTCTGAAGGCGTGGGTAAGGGTGTGACAGTTTCCTGCAAAGCGAAAGCCTCCAGGAGAGTGCCCTGTTAGGATGGAAAGTTCCTTGAGTTGTAACTTTTAGTCACTGGAAACCCCAGGACAGTTTCCAAGACAGTGAGAAGTGATGTCAACAGGGTCAGGGGCTGCTTCCGACAGCAAAGAGAAAACAGCAGCGAGAAGCTATGTTCACGCCTCCCACTCTTGGAGGCAGCATAATGTGTCACAAGAAAACCAGAAGCGCAGGGCTGCCCCCAAACGCCATGGCTGTGGGAACTCAGCCATGGCCCTTTACCTCTGTGGGTTGCACTTCCTCCCAGGCGATGCAGGAGAAATAAGAACTAAACTCTAAGTGCCTGTAGTTTGGACATCCCAGCTCCATGAAAATGATGTATTGTAAGCTATTCACCTAGTAACATCTAACTACACCTGTGAAACAGGGTCCAAATAAGATGGGGGCCTCAAGGGGAGGAGGCACTGCCTTGTGCCTCATCCCCCGCTCGTGCCCCCAGGCACTGCCTCCTGTTACATACACCTCTTTTCTCCACACACACAAGTAATTGAACATTTGGAAAATGGGAGAAAATCAAGTCCCCATGACATCCCACTTGGAAGATACCAAGAAAAGCATTGCTTACACTTTTGCTTCTAATCTTCCAGATTTTGCCCTGGCTGGTGTGGCTCAGTGGATTAAGCGCCAGCCTGCAAACCAAAGGGTCGCTGGTTCGATTCCCAGTCAGGGCCCATGCCTGGGTTGTAAGCCAGGTCCCCAGTGGGAGGTGTACAAGAGGCAACCACACATTGATATTTCTCCCCCTCTCTTCATCCCTCCCTTCCCTTCTCTAAAAATAAATAAAATCTCTAAAAAAATTTTTTTAATCTTCTAGATTTTTCTATAAATATAAAAATACATGCTTATATCAGCAGGACAGTTTCAATGATGGTCTAGGCCCAGACTTTGGATTCAGAGGCCTGGATTCTAATGCTATCTCTGCTACTTACTTGCTGTGTGCTTGGGAAGGCCCTTCACCTCTCCCTGTGCCTCAGTTTCCTCATCTGCAAATGAGGATAATAACAGCACCTGCCTCAGAGGTTGTTGAGAGGATTAGATTACTTATATGTATAGAAGCACTTGGAATAGTGGTTGGCACGTGGTAAATGAGATATGAATGTTAGCTGTAATTACTAAACCATCTACACTCTTCAAAAAACCCATTTTTATCCCCTCTGGTTAACACCATGTGGAAACCACCCCTCCAGGTGTGAGTTCCTGAATCCTTCTGGAGATCACCTGACGGATGCAGTAGAAAAGCTTGCCCTCTCCAAAGCACTCTGGAGCAGACCTGACACAGCCTCCTGAACAGACCTGCCCTAGGGTCAAAGGCCCCTTGTCTGACTGAGAAAAGGGGAAAGCACTAAGGACTGTCCCCACCACCATGTGCCCTAAGCTTCTCAGCCTTTCATCTGCATTTTACAGGTGAGGAGAGCCACCTGCCTGCAGTCACACAGCTGGGCAAGGACAAAGCAGAGTTCTGCACAGACGCGCACGAGTGAGCAAGTTGAGGAGCGCTCCAACAATGGAACCGGGTCCCTGGGCCCCTCAAAATACACCTGGGGTGGCTGAAGCTGTAAGAAGCCTGCTTCCCCCCCAAGGGCAAAAGTGGATGCAGCTGCAATGACACGGAAATGACCAGGAGGCAGCTATGTTATCTGTCAAAAACTCTCAGATAAAAAGATCGTGTATATTTGTGGCTGTGTGGTTCTGAGTCACTTTAAGGATGTTCCCAACCCCATTCCCCAGGACCTCAATCTGCCCTAAGGGGCTAAAATGGTTGCAGAAGCCAAGTTTTGCTAGGACTGGAAGGACAACCAGAGTTACTGGTTCTGCTGAAGAGGAAATCCGAGAGTGTGGTGACCTGGCAAGGACCAGCTAACTGGGAGCACGACTGGCTCCCAGCCCAGTGACCCCCAATCGACACAAAGAGCTGGCTGACCATGGGCTCAAAGCCATCTCTGTAGGGCAAAAAGTGGACATGCCCCATGTCCTCACCAGCCATACAACCTCCAGCTCATCATACATTCAAGTGGTCGCTGATACCTGCCCCCAGCCAGGGGCTGTCCCTGGCTCTGGGAATAGAGGAGTGAAATGGACGGGTGAGGTCCCTGCCTTCATGGTGCTGACATTCTCAGGGAAGAGACCAGCCAAACACGGAACAAGGTCATGTCAAAGCTGTTAAGTGGAATGAAGGAAATAAAACATGGTGATGGGGTTGAGAAGAACGGGGCAGGCCTCTTGAACAAGGTGACACAGGAACTGAGACCTAAAGGGCTATGCCCCTGCCAATGGTGCCAGTGTCCTAGACCCCAAAATCTGTGAATATGCCATCTTGCATGACAAAAGAGAATTTGTAGATGGAATCAGGTTAGGGCAGGGGTGTCAAACTCATTTTCACCAGGGGCCACATCAGCCTCGCAGTTGCCTTCAAAGGGCTGAATGTAATTTCAACTCCTTAACAGTTAAGGAGTAGTTACATTTATACAGTCCTAAAATTATTTTGGCCCTTTGAAGGCAACCGAGATGCTGATGTGGCCCCTGGTGAAAATGAGTTTGACACCCCTGGGTTAGGGTTGTAAAATGAGATTATCTTGCATTATCTGGGTGGGCCCAGTGTCATCACAATGGTCCTAAGAGGAAAACGGGAGTGTCAGATTCAGGGAAGATATGATGACAAGGGCAGAGGTCAGAGAGAGCAATCTGACAGTGTTATGCTGTTGGCTTTGAAGGAAGGGGCCGCAAGCCACGGGATACAGGCAGCCTCTAGAAGCTGTAAAGGCAAAGAAATGAATCTCCTCCCCCAGGGCCTCCAGAAAGAATACAGCTCTGCTGAGCCCTTGATTTTAGGACTTCTGACCTCCAGAATTATAACAGAATACATCTGTGCTGTTCTTAAGCCACTAAATTTATGGTAATTTGTTACAGCAGCAAGAGGAAACAAATACAGATTAGAAAGCCAGTCTTGGGGAGCGCAGGGAGAAGACTGTCCCAGGCAGAGGAAAGAGCAAATGCAAAGGCCCTGAGTCTGAACCAAGGAGGCCAGTGCGGCTGGAGCAGGGTGAGCAAGAGGGCGCGCGAGGACAGCAGGTCAGAATCAGCATGGTCAGATTGCGTCAGATTGGGCAGGCCTGGTGAGGGGTTTGAATTATATCGTAAACCACAATGGAAAGCCTCTTAGGACTTTGAGCAATTCTAGTGTCTCCAGGGCCTAAAAAGTGGGAGGTATTCCCCAGAGAGGATGTTCAAAAGGCCAGTACACGCATGAAAGATGCTCAGCATCATTAGTCATTAGGGAAACACGACTGAAAACCACAAGACACCCTGTCACACCTGCTGCAACAGCTAGAACCGAAAGGACAGGCAATAACAAGTGTTGATGAATATACAGAGAAGCGAACCCTCACACACTGTGAAACTAACCCTCAAGCACTTTGGAAAACGAGTCTGGTAGTTCCTCAAAATGTGAAACAGAGTAACCCTATGATTCAGTAATCCTACTCCCAAGACATATACCCAAGGGAAATGAAAACATATGTCTGCACAAAAGCTTGCACATGAATGTGCACCGAATCATCGTCCACAACAGCCAAAAATCGAAAAGAACCCAAATGTCCATCAACCGATAAAATGCAGAATGTCCATACCATGGAATATTACTCAGTAATAAAAAGAAACTAAGCACTAATTATGCTACAATGGGATGAACCTTGAAAACATGCTAAATCAAAGTCAGTTGTAAAGAACCACATATTGCCCTGGCTGCTGTGGTTCAGTAGATTGAGTGCGACCTGTGAACCAAAGGGCTGTCAGTTCCATTTCCAATCAGGGCCCATGCCTGGGTTGCAGGCCAGGCCCCTAGGAGGCAGTGTGCGAGAGGCAACCACACATTGATGTTTCTCTCCCTCTCTTTCTTATTCCCTTCCTCCCTCTCTATAAATAAATAAATAAATATATTTTTTAAAAGAACCACATATTGTATGATTATATTTACATAAAATGTCCAAATTAGGCAATACCTAAAGCAGGAGAAAATGAGAGGTGTGTGTGGGAATGTGGGGTGACAGTACAGGATTTCTACTGAGGGTAATTAAAATGTTCTAACATTGATTGTGAAGAGAGATGTACAACCCAGTATATACTAACTGCCACTAGATTGTACACTTTAAATGGGTAAATTGTATGGTATGTGAATTACATCTTGATAAAGCTGTTTAAAAAAATTCATAAGTGTGCCTTCTAAATCAATTTCCTAGTAGTTGTTCTGGCATTCACAGTTAAGGCCAACAGGGAAAAAAAACTAGAGGGAGTCTCTGACACAAAGTTTGCCCACTGCCCAGGAAACATTCACAGTAGTTAAATCACAGATCACCCCAGCAAAGGAACGCAGTGTAATCTAGAAAATCAGGTAGCAATCCACATTCTCAGAGGGGCCCTGACAAGTTACCACTGACTGTCTCTAGGGAGAGGTACAGAGAGGCTGAGGACCAGGGGAGGGCAAGAAACTTACCTCCCTCTCTCACAGGTTAATTATTTACATCACTTTACCTAGTGCATTTGTAACTTTTATCCGTCAAAAATAATGAATAAAAACACACTGAAAATAAATCCATGTTGCTAAAGAATATTGCTTGACAAGAAGAAATAATTGTGATATATTTTAAGTGAAAAAGTAGGCTATTAGAATGTTCAAAATTATATGATTTTTGAAAAATGTACACACATAAATAAATGTTCTTTTAAAAAAGGCTAGAAGGCTCAAACACACAGCACTCTGGTGGCACATGGTAAGAAGCCAATAAATGTTAGCTACTGTTGCTGTTCCTTCTGTTTTTAAATCCTCACCCAAAGATATATTCGTTGACTTTTAAGAGAGAAAAATGGGGAGAGAGAGATAAACATCGATGTGGGAGAGAAACATTGGTTGGTTTCCTGCCAAAAGCACCCTGACCAAGGATCAAACCTGCAACCTAGGTATGTGCCCTGACCAGGAATCGAACCCACGACCTTTTGGGGTACTGGACAATACTCCAACCAAATGAGCCAACCAGCCAGGGCTGTTGTTTTTAAAATTATTATTGGTGGGGGGAAAAGGCAAAAAACTGTACTTGAACAACAATAAAAAATGTTAAAAAATAATAAAATAAAATAATTATTGGTATCTAATATTAAAAATGGTTATCCCTGAGTGGCGGAATTTGAGGTTTGTTTGGTTATTTCCCACAACATTTTGTGATAAACATTTATTATTTTTGTTACTGGTTTAAAACAGAGTTTCTGAACCTCACACTATTGACAGTTTGGGCTGGATAATTCTTCACGGGAGGGGGGGCTGTCCTGGGCACTACGGGATGCACAGCAACATCCCTGGCCTCTGCCCACTGCTTCTCCCAAGTTGGGACAACCAAAAATGTCTCCAGACATTGGCAAATATTCCCAGGCAGCAAAATCACCCCTGGTTGAGAACCGCTAGATTAAAATAGATGTTATTTGCTCAAACTGATTAATAACACACACATGTTCATTTCTCTCAACTGTGTGTGTGTGTGTGTGTGTGTGTGTGTGTGTGTGTGTAAAATGTGGTGTATGTTATCTAAATTTTAAAGAAAGGATAGATAATTACTTAAAAAGTAAAATGACATGAGTGACACTGACTTAAAACATAAAACAGCCCTGACTAGTGTAGCTCAGTGGATTGAGCGCCAGGCTGTGAACTGAAAGGTAGCTGGTTGCTGGTTCAATTCCCAGACAGGGCACATGTCTGGGTTTAGGGCCAGGTCCCCAGTAGGAGGTATGCAAGAGGCAGCCAATCACACAATCAGTGTTCCTCTTTCCTTTTCTCCATCCCTTCCCCTCTCTCTAAAAGTAAATAAATAAAATCTTTTTTAAAAAACTAAGAATGATTATTGTTAATATTTTTAATTGATTTGAGAGCAAGTGAGAGGAATGGAAAGAAAGATTGCATTTCACTTATTTATGCATTCATCGTTTTTTTTTTTCTTGTATGTGCCCTGACTGGAGATCGAACCCGATTGGTTCGAACTCAGTTGGTTAGAGCATTATTTTGATACAACCTTGGCGTATCAAAATAATGCTCTAACCAACTGAGCTAGCTGGCCAGAGCCAAAGATGATTATTTGTTGTACTTCCTTATTACTTACAAAATTTTCTGACACTTAAGTGTCAGGGTTTTTTTATACAACTTTCAGTTCTCACAACAACCTCTATTTTACAGAATAAAAGGCTGAGGCTCAGAAAGGTTAAGGAACTCACCCACAATCACCAGCTGGGAGGTGGTGGCCTGGAATGTAGACCTCTACTTGAAAACCTGAGGACCAAGGCACAGCCTCCCCCTAGATGCCTAGCGCTCTCAGCAACCATCAGACACAAACAAAACACACCAAGGAGTTACAAAGTCCTGGTGGAGCCAGACCCTGGATTCAAATACCAATTTGCCGCTTAACCAAGCTATGCCCCCGGGCCAGTGACTCTACCTTTCTAAACCTGTTTCTGCCTCCGTAAAACGGGGTAAGAGAAATATGAAATATGCACTTTATAGGCGGCGCCTAGGTGAGATAATGCCTGTCAAGTGCTTACATCAGGGCCCTGCACACTGATAGCTTAAGGTAAGTGCTCATAGCTATTATTACCAGCTACACTGTTAACAGCACAGTCAAGCCGGTCATTACTTAGCGACAGAGTGACAGCAGAAATCTTCCAAGATCACAAAACGCCTTCCAGACGACCGCACTAGGGTCCATAGAGGGGGCAGTGACCTGCCTGCGGGCACACAGCGAGGCCCGGGTCCAGATGACAGCACGCAGAGCACCCCGGATCAGAACCCACTTACAGAGAGGCTAGGAGAGGGCTTGGAGGCCCCCGGCGGCGGCGCTAGGGAACCCACTCACCAAAATGCATCCAGTCCCAGTCGCTGAGTGTGTCTATGTTGCGGCACAAGTCATCCAGCACCCAGGAGGGCAGCTGGTAGATGTAGCAGGACATGGCGAGACAGCGAGGGCCAGCGGAGAAGCTCCGAGGAGACTGAACCGCACGCGGCGGCGAGAGTCCACTTCTCTATCCCGGCACTGGCCCTTCCCACCCGGCCCGCCTCCCATCCGGGGAAGTGGGCGGGGCCGGCGCTGGGCACCACTGCCCTCCAGCGGCGGCGACCTGCGGCGCTGCTTGGTCTGGCCGGCTGGACCAGAGCAGCTGTGAAGCCAAAATGGTCAGAGCTGGGAAAGGAAACTGAGGCCCAGGACGGAGAGGAGACAAGATTAAGGCCATCCGGGAATTCTGTGGCAGTCCTAGGAGGACTTCCAACTCCATTTCCAGTGCTTTTGGCTCTCTGCCACATATAATTCATTCAACAAATATTCTATTAATTACCTCCCATTCTGCAGATGAGGAAACTGAATCTCAAGTCAACTGTAATTCGGTCAAGCAAAATTGGCCAAGTGACACAGGATTCGACCCAAATACGACTTCAAAGGAAGTGCTCTTTTGGCTCTATGATATTGTCCCACCACAAAAATTTTCTCATGATCTCGCACAGTTCATTTCTTCCCTTAATTTGCTATTTCCAAGGTCGTCACCCTCTCTACCAGTTAGAAACAGTTTTTGAGACTGAATACCATTAGTTGCATAGTTATGTCATTTTGACCTTACTCACATTAAATTTCCTTGAAATGACAGTCAGTGATTTGCAATCCCAATTGCACGTCAGAATTATCTAGAGATTTTTTTAAAGGTTTAAATATGTTTATTGATTTGAGAGAGAAATATCTACATGAGAGAGAAATATTGATCAATTGCCTTTAATATGCTCCTCAACCAGGAATCAAACCCACAACCCAGGTATGTGCCCCAATCAGGAATCCAACCCCCAAGCCGCTGGTGCACAGGATGACACTCCAACCAAGTGAGTCACACCAGCCAGGGCCATCTAGGGAACTTTTTAAAAACTATACATGCCCACCCTAACATCCAGAGGTCCACACTCAATTGTTCTGGGCGGGGTTCAGGCACATGCATTTTAAAAAGCTTCCAGATAGCCCTGGCTGGTGTGCCTCAGTGGACTGAGTGCCACTCTGCAAACCAAAGGGTTGCTGGTTCGATTCCCAATCAGGGCACATGCCTAGGTTGCAGGCTGCATCCCCAGTGGTGGGGGTTCAAGAGGCAACCACACATTGATGTTTCTTTTCCTCTCTTTCTCCCTCCTTTCCCCGCTCTAAAAGTAAATAAAATCTTTTTTTAAAGATTTTATTTATTTTTAGAGAAAGGGGAAGGAGAGGGAGAGGATGAGAAACATCAATGTGCAGTTGTACCTTGCGTGCCCCCTACTGGGGACCCAGCCTGCAGCCCAGGCATGTGCCCTGATTGGGAATCGAACCAGCAACCTTTCACTTTGCAGTCTGGTACTCGATCTTTGTTTAAGTCTTTTATCCATTTTGAGTTTATTCTGGTGTATGGTATAAGTTGGTGGTCCAGTTTCATTGTTTTTGCATGTACCAGCCCACTTCTCCCCACACCACTTCTTGAAGAGGCTAATTTTACTCTATTGTATGCTGGTGCTCCTTTGTCAAATATTAATTGACCATAGAGACATGGGTTTATTTCTGGGCTCTCTATTTTGTTCCATTGGTCTATGTGTCTGTTCTTATGCCAGTACCAGACTGTTTCGATTACAGTGGCCTTGAAGTCATGATGCCATTCTTAAAAGAGTACACAAAACTTGCTCAGATTCCTCTTTAGCACTGAACTTTTTTTTTGTTCTGTCAATTTCTCACACAGTTGTTTCTTTGTCCAAATAATATAAAATGTAACCAGTTTGATCATTTTTTGAGCCTCATTTTATAGACGGAGCATCATTCTGTGATTCTCCCATGTGCATATTAAATTGGTTTTCCTCCTGTTAACCTAGCTTATGTCAATTGTATTATTACTAGAGCAGCCATAAGAACTAAAGAAGGGTAGAGGGGTGGGAATGCCCCTCCCCAACAGGAGAAGAGAGAGAAGTGGGTTTTTCCCTACACGAGAGGAGGACAGACAAGGGTGGGTTTATTTCATAATTCAGTTCATTTCCCCTTTTGGACAATGGTCATATACTCTCAGAAAAACCAATAAAGATAATTTTTATTGGAAAAGGAAAAAATAATGCCGGCTGGCATGGCTCAGTGGTTGAGTGCTGGAGTACTAGGAATGGAAAGGTCATTGGTTCAAAGCCTCGTTAGGACACATGCCTGGGTGCAGGCCAGGTACCCCATTAAGGGGCCTCTGAGAGTCAGCCAATCACATTGATGTTTCTCTCCCTTTTTTGTCTCCTTTCTCCTCTGTCTAAAAAATAAATAAAATCTTCAAAAAAAGAAAAAAGTATGTATGAAGTTTATAGAGAAGCTTTATTATTATTTTCTCTTCATCAATCTATCTTCAGGCCCAATTTCCTGATTAACATTATGTCTCAGCTCTGTCAGCACATAATTAGATTTACCTGGAAGATTTTTAAAGATTTTATTTATTTAGCCCAACATTTTTGCCAATGTATCTCCTAGGGCAAGGGAAATAAAGGGAAAAAATAAACACATGGGACTACATCACATTAAAAGGCTTCTGCACGGCTAAAGAAACCATCATCAAAATGAAAAGGGAACCAACCATTTGTGAGAACATACTTCCCAGTGATACTTCAGACAAGGGTTTAATCTACAAAATATATAAAGAACCCATAGGACTCAACACCAGGAAGACAAAGAATCCAATTAAAAAATGGGCAAAGTACCTGAATAGACTCTTCTCCAAGAAGGACATACAGAGGGCCCAGAGACATATGAAAAAATGTTCAATATCACTAGCCAACAGAGAGATACAAATTAAAACCACAATGAGATATCACCTCACACCTGCCAAAATGGCCATCATTAATAAGTTGACAAACAGCAAGTGCTGTTGAGGATGCAGAGAAAAGAGAAAACTAGTGCGCTGTTGGTGGGAATGCAGACTATGGAAAACAGTATGGAATTCCCTCAAAATTAAAAGTGGATTTGCCTTTTGACCCAGCGATTCCACTGCTGGGAATATATGCTAAGAATCACAAAACACCAATTCAAAAGAACTTTTTCACCCCTATGTTCATAGCAGCACTATTTACAATAGCCAAGATTTGAGAACAGCCTAAGTGCCCATAAGTAAATGAGTGGATCAAAAAACTGTGGTACATTTACACAAAGAAATACTACACAGCAGAAAAAAAGGAATTCCTGCCTTTTGTGACAGCATGATTGGAACTGAAAACTGTTATGCTAACTGAAGTGAGTCAGTTGGTGAAAGACAAATATCATATGATCTCACTTATAAGAGGATCTAATGAACAGAATAAACTAACAAAAAAAAAAATAGAACCAGAGGAATGGAATCAGGCAATAGACTGATAGCTGTAAGAGGAGAGGGGATTACTGTGACTGACTGAAAGAAGGCGAAGAAATTAGTCAAAAAACATACAGGAAGGGTCCGTGGACAACGATGAGGGGACTGACTATGGAAGTCGGGGGTGGGCTGGGTGGAGGGGGGCAAAGGGGGAAAAATGAGACATTGGTAATAGCATAAAAAATAAAACATCAAAAATGAAAATAAAGAATATAAAGAAAGAAATTTAAATAAATAAATACAGATCCTTGGGCCCCAGCACAGACTCACTGAATCAGATTCTGAGGATGAAGGACCTGGAATCTGAATTTGCAACAAGCTTTGCAAACCTGAATCCATAAAGTTTGAGAACCACTGGACTAGATAGCCCCTGAGGTCTCTTCACCAAAGAGGGGGAAAAAAAAGAATAGCACCATACTATTTTATTTCAGCTCTCTAACAAGAGAAAGAGGTGAGAACTTCCGATGCTAACCTCAGGTCAAGATAGAGGTGTAGGTAGACACACTTCACCTCCTTGCACAACCACAAGAAGAATTACAACTAACCTCAAACAAATAACACCCAGAACTACCAGAAAATTGAACTGTGTGGAAGTACAAAAACCAAAGATGTAAAGAAGCCAAATTCATCTAGACAGGTAGGAGGGGTGGAGACTCAGAGTCAAGTCAGAGAGGCAAGGAGATGTGGTGTGGCACAGGAAGGTGGCAGCGGTGGAAAGGGTGATCCCACATTCACGTGTGGTATATAAAAACAAGGAGGGATGTCTGGGGAGAAAGTGACCCAGTCCCAGGCCAGACCACACAGACCAGGGTTCCAGCACCAAGAAGATAAAGCCCCATAACTTCTGGCCATAAAAACCAGTGGAAGGGTTTGGAAGAAACTGCCAGACCCTCAGGAGAGTCAGTTTAAAGGATCCCTATGGACTTAGAATGTACACAAACCCACCCACTCTGGCATTCACCACCAGGGCAACAGCTAAAAGGACACCAGTCGCATACAGGAAGTGGGTGAAGTGATTGGAAAAAGGATGTGTGCCCAGCAAACCTCCAGAAGCCAGGCAGCAGCATTGTCCCCAAATCCTCCCCTGACACAGAACCACAAAGTGGTGAGGCAGGTTGACCCTCCCTGGCAAATACCTAAGGCTCCACCCCCTACAACTTAACAGGTACCCTAAGACAGGGTATCAAAGCAGCCTACCTAATACACAGAAACAAACATAGCGAGGGTGTCAAATTGAGGAGACAAACAAATATGGCTCAAATGAAAGAACAGAACAAAACCCCAGAAAAAGAATTAAATCAAGCAGAGATAGCCAACCTACTAGATGCAGAGTTCAAAACACTGGTGATCAGGATGCTCAGAGAACTCACTGAGTACAGCAACAAAATGAAGGAAGAAATGAAAGTTACAGTAAATGAAATAGAGAAAATCCACACAGAACCAACAGTGAAGAGAAGGAAGCCGGGATTCAAATCAATGGTTTGGAACACAAGAAACAAATAAACAGTCAACCAGAACAGAAAGAAGAAACAAGAATTTGAAAAAACGAGGAAAGTATAAGAAGACTCCGGGACATCTCCAAAAGGGCCAACATCCAAATCATAAGGGTTCCAGAAGAAGAAAAGGAAGAGTAGGAATTTGCTAACATATTTGAAGAAATAACAAAAGAAAACTTCCCTCATTTGTTGAAGGAAATAGACATACAAGTCCAGGAAGCACAGAGAGTCCAAAACAAGTTGGACCCAAAGAGGACCACACCAAGACACATCATAATTAAAATGCCAAAGGTCAAAGATAAAGAGAATCTTTTTTTTTTTTTAAGAAATTTTTTTTTTAAGATTTTATTTATTTTTAGAGAGGGAAGGGAGGGAGAAAGAGAAAAAGAGAGAAACATCAATGTGCGGTTGCTGGGGGCTGGCCTGCAACCCAGACATATGCCCTGAGTGGGAATCGAACCTGCGATGCTTTGGTTCGCAGCCCGTGCTCAATCCACTGAGCTACGCCAGCCAGGGCTGAGAATCTTAAAAGCATCAAGAGAAAAGAAGATAGTTACCTACAAAGAAGTTCCCATAACACTATAAGCTGATTTCTCAAAAGAAGTTTTGCAGGCAAGCAGGGACTGGCAAGAAGTATTCAAAGTAATGAAATGCAAGGACCTACAACCTAGATTGCTGTAATCACCAGAGCTTTCATTTAGAACAGAAGGGAAGATAAAGTGGTTCTCAGACAAGGTCAAACTAAAGGAGTTCATGATCACCATGTTGGGAACCGCCCTGCCTGGTATCAGAAGCTGTAACCCCCGCTAAGGCTAAGGCTGAGGGAACGACCTTGGAACCGGAAGCCAACAAGGAGACAAAAGCTTATCTCCCTGGCAGGAGCGCTGCTTCTGCTCCTTTTTACTTCACCCTGCCTGGTCCCCAATGCTTGGTCAGTTAGCCAATGATGGGTAAGATTCCACAAGGGGGGAACGACCTATGTCAGGCATGATCACATGGGAGGCCCCCAAGGAAAGGCTTTGGGGGCTACGGCAAAAGGGGGTGATGGATCCTCACCCCTAGTCTTTGACAAAGCCTGAGTGTTCATGGTCTGTGAGAAAATCTCCTTATCTCTTGGTTGCCTTAGTTCCCTTGCTCCACCTAAGCCTGAAACAATGACAGAGGGTGGTGCTGCCCTGTGCTGAAAAGGGCGGGCTCCCCGGGTGATCAGGCCTAAGAAAGAATATGTAAAATCCTGTCAAACCTGCTGTTTAGAATGTTCTCAATTGAATGAGAAGGGTCCAAGGAAAAAGTAAGTTTGTTCCTCAAAGTTTTATAGCTCTTTGACCCTGACTCAAAATAGGCCCTCAGAGTTCCTTGTTATTTGATCCTTACTTTCGGGCAATGAGTAATGAGCTTTACCTGAATTCCTGTATAAACGAACCCAATAAAAGCCTTTGAGGAAAAGGCTCTTGGTCCTTCTCCTTCGAGAGATCAGCCACCTTTCCTCCCCAAGCAGATCATGTCTTGGTAGATTTATTCTCATCTGTGGCGGACGGGGGGGCCCTGAGGGCGGAGCACCCCCCCACATCACCAAGCCATTATTATATGAATGCTAAAGGGACTTATTTAAGAAAAAGAAGAATATCTTTTCTTCTTTTGAAGACTATGAACATTAAGATAATAACAAACTCACAACTATCAACAATTGAATCTAAAAAATAAACAAATGAACTAACTAAGCAAACAACCAGAACAGGACAGAATCATAGCTATGGAGATTATTTGGAGGGTTATCAGCTGGGAGGGGGAAGGAGAAAAATGGGGGGAAAGTTGCAGGGATTAAGCATAATTTGTAGGTACAAAATAGACAGGGGGTGTTAATAACAGTATAGGAAATGGAGAAACCAAAGAACTTTTATGTGCAATCCATGGACATGAACTAAGGGGGGATTGCTGGAGGGAAGGAGGTACCAGGTGGAAGGAGGCAAAGAGGGAAAAATTGGGACAAATGTAATTGCATGATCAATAAAATATACTTAAAAAAAACTTCTGACGCTGAACCATGCAAATAATAACATGGAAACAGATAAACTATTAGCAACACAAACACAATCATTTAAATGTACCTCACACTTCACAGCAGCACTAGCAAGTATTTCTGGCCAATTGCTTCCAACAACAGGGATAGGAATAAAGCCCCTGATCCTAACAAAAGAACCGCCACATTTTCTCCCTGACAGTTTATATTGAGTCCTTACACACCACACTGCTACACTCACCAGACTTTAGTAAAACTCATTTTAAAATATGTAAATATTTAAAATATGTACTGTGCATGATCCCAACAAAAACGAAAAACCAAACAAGAGTGTGGTAGAAAAGTAAACTCCGATGTTTCCAGTAAAAGCATCAGGGAATCACTGCTGGCTGGGCCCATTATTTTAGCAGTTTAAAGAAGTTTTGATTTACATTATTGAGCAAACACAATATTCAGAAACTTGAGCCTTTAAGTTAAAAGTTTAAAAGTAAAGCCTTTCCTTTTTTGGTAAATGTTTTATATAAAATATGAAATCAAATTCTACTTTATTTAAAAAACTGAGTATCTTTAATAGTAAAAAGTACATATGTGTGTATTGCTCTTTTTAAAAAGACATTTAATAACAGGACTTGAGAAGACTGGATTTAACCGCCCAGCCCCCACCCTGCCAATGTCCACCTGGCACACAGACATTAAGGCAAAGGCTCCTGGAGAGGCACGTCTGCCTGGCTCTGGGCTGCGGGCTCCAGGGCAGTACACTCCACTCCTGGCAGGGTCCACAGAAAGGCTTCTCCCTCATGTTCACTGAGCCATCCTGAATCCCAAAATAGACTGTCTCGGCCATATTGATGAATAGGCCTGTGTCTACCACACCTGGGGTCATTTTCTTACCTGGGCTCACTTCACTCCATTTGTGCACAGGGTCAAACTCCCAGGCAGGATAAAACTCCCATATCATTCTGATACACCAAAGCTGCAGGTTCAATCCCCAGTCAGGGCACATACAAGAATCAACCACACCCCCAAACTTCTGAATCACAGCTCTGCTCACTGGGACATAAGCCATGGGGATGACCTCAGTGGGGATTCCCTTGTGACATGATCCCCAAGGTTCTTTGAATCTTTCCTGAAATCAGCAATCATGATGAAGTAGATGGAACAGCCCACCACAATCTTCGGGGTCAGGCAGCCTCCACCACCCCCATGAGACTGAGACCAGCATCTACAGCACTTTGTCAGCACCATCCACGGCGAGGTCAGTCTCGGAGGGTCAGCTCAGGTCACTGTGGGTCACGCCACAGTGCAGCACGAGCTGACAGTCCTGGAAGGAAGTGGGGATACAGACGAGGTTCAGCTTCCCTTGTTTCACCCTTTCAGTTATCCGCTGCACAGCATGGAGAATTGTGGAATCACTTCCAATCCCAGCACTTGGTTATCCCTCACGTGATTCTCCTCCACAGCGCGGCCTGCAAGCTTCTTGGCTCCTTGGCCTTGGACACGTTGAGGGGCTGGAAAGACGTTGTTGGCCTCGCCGTCCTCTGTGCTTGTTTGGCTCACGCCACTGGGCATCCCAGACTGCCAGGTTTGTGTGTTCATTAATGTGGAATTTAAACAAAGCAGTTAAGTTAGAAAAGGGGCAATCAGATTGGATTATACTAATTTTTTGGCCCTGAGTTAATTTTTGTAATAAGGAGTGTCTTCCACGTTCCAGAAGGACATCTTTCACCAGGGAGATCTGTCCTTATCAGCATGAAAGGACTGTGGGGGTTGAGAACAGAAGTTTTTTTTTTGACAACGGAGACATTCCGCCATCCAACCTTCCCCCGGTCCCATGAACAAGTTGGTGGAGAACGGAATAGCTAGACATTTGAGAAACGAGGTTTGACTATTTCCTGCTTTCAGGGAGTTTGAGAGGGTCAAACGCCCTTTGGCACCCACTGCCAGTCACATGACTTCAATTCCAAGTGACCAATAGACTGCTGTAGGACACATGGGGCATTTGTCTTGAGCCCTGACACTCCTTTACTTTACACAGAACATTTCACTTTGACGCTTCTGGTATTTCCCCCTACAAACATGCTATTCTCTGTGACACCAGCTGGGTATCATACAATTTAACTCAATTCCAACACTGTCAATGTGGAGAAAGCATCAGGTCCCACAGGGTAGGGGATCCCCACAAGGTTGTTCCCACCCCACTTCAGGTGCCAATAACATAGAAGAGGCCCCCAGGTTGCCCACAACTTCCATCTGCCTTGGCTACTTACTAGAGGTTCTCACAAGTCCCCTGCCCTGTATTCAATTAATTTGCTAGAAAGGCTCACAGAACTTAGGGAAACACTTAAGTTTCCCAGTTTTTAAAAGGATATAGGGTCCACCCCTGAGTGGTATGGATCAATGGGTTGGGAGTCCTCCTGCAAATGGAAAGGTAGCCTGTTGGACTCCCACTCAGGACACATGCCTGGGTTGAGGGTTTAGTCCCCATTTGGGGGTGTGCAAGAGGCAACCGATTGATGTTTCTTTCTTGCATTGATGTTTCTCTCCTCTTTCTCCCTCCCTTCCCCTCTATCTAAAAATAAATAAATAGGAGTCTTTTTTAAAAAAGGACATAGGGTCCCTAGCACAGGAGCTTGTCACTATGGAGTTGGAGCGCATCATCTTCCTGATGTGAACTCAAGGGCTTTGCTGCTTGGAACATTCTATTCAAGTACAAAGCATAGTTATTGTAAGGTAGTTTTTACTTGCAGGAAGAGAGAGAGAGAGAGAGAGGGCATTCATATCCAAAGCTCTGTCTCCTCAAAGGGAGGCTCAGTCATTGCTCATATACGTTATTTGACCAATTATAGGTTGATTCCTTCTTTGCAGTCAGCCAGACTTACTGCATTGGGTTCCTGTCAAACTCATCCTCTTTGTGGCTGGTCAGCAAAACACTGTGCTACATTTTAATTTATCAAGAATGCCATTTAGTAAGAATGGCCCAGACTTTGAGTGCCTTGTCCTATCTAGCAGATGTGTTAGCCCACCTGGAAGCTCTCTGAACCCTGTGCTACTGGGATTTTTATGACGGCTTCCTCACACAGGCATAATCAACTATTATATTAAAACACATGCAGCCCCTTCCCTCCCTGGGGAAGTAGGGGGTTGGGCAGAGCTGGAAATCCCGAGCTTGTAACTATGGCTTGGTCTTTGTGGTGACCAGCCCCCACCCAGAAGCCCACCAAGAGTCACTTCATTAGAACAAAAGATGCTCCTACTCCTCTTATCGCTTAGGAATCTGCAAGTGCTTGGGGAGTCCTGTGCTAGGAACTAGTGTGTGTGTGTGTGTGTGAGAGATTTTTCTCCTATTATTTCAGAAAGGGAGAGGAAGAGAAAAACAAATGAACACCTTCCCACAGTCTCATCCCTGGGGGATCGCTGTTATTAGCAGTTTGCAGTATATACTTTCACATGGATTTAGACCTCTGTAAAATGCATGTTTTGCATATAAAAATTTTAAACACATTACATTTTCTGTAAACTTTCTGCAATCAGTAATAAATAGTTCTTCATGTCACATACAGGAAGAACTTTTTAATAGTTTATTTAGGAGCACCATCCTTTATTTGGCCAATCCCCCATCAATGTAAATTTGCTTCTAGTATTGGGGTCTGTTCCAGAGGGTTCTGCTTTGTCATCTGTAGGAGGGATGGGACGATCATAACATCTATCAAGGAAAATCATAAACCAATATTTGGAAAACTGCTGCCCCGGGACCACCCTCAAAATTCCCGTCGCCCCCTGTAGTTGCTCCAGGACAGATGGGCTAGGCCTGCTAGAGTAGCCCTGAACTTAGTTCCTATCTGTGCTTCCGAGCACTGGGTAACTGCAGTGAGCCTTCTCAGCACACTTGGGCTGGACCGAGGTAAACAGTCACCTCCCACAGGTGAAGGATGTCATCCCATGTCACTCCCTATCAGGCAAACGGCGGCTAAACTGCCCTTTGTCCAATTAACTTCCCTTCAATTTCTCTGAAACTAAAATGGTTCCTCAGAATTCCCTCTGTTTTTTTTCAGTAGTAGCAGTTCTCTTACTAACATCTGTGGGGCCAGCCCCAGGCCTCTAGGACTCTTAGCTTCTTCCAACTGAAACAAAATAATCTTTTGTGTTTTCTGCCTAAGGCCTAGGGAGAGAGTATATTGCTATTTGTATGTTAACCTGACAGATTATTTCCTGAGGTTTCATGTTCCAAATCCTGAAACAAGTTTTGTGGGACTTTCTGGCATATATCCATTGCTATTGCTCAATCCTTTTGATTATCACCCAAGTGTATCTAATTTTTCTGTGCTCTGCCGATGAACTACTGCATATGTGTGGTGAGGGTAGGGAGAGCCCCCATGCACATATTTTGTTGGGGCAGGGAGTTTAGGTGTGCCAACAAAAGGGGAACTAGTAGGCCCTGGCAGGATAGCTCAGTTGGTTAGAGTGTCATCTTACAGGCATTTACCATATGCCTCTTGCCCACACACAGAGCCTCCCTCTTATCAACATCTGCCATCTGACTGACACATTTCTCATAACCGATGAACCTGCGCAGACACGTCATCATCACCTAAAGTCCATAGCTTACCTTAGAGTCCACTCTTGCTGGTATACATCCTGTGGGCTTGGATGCATGTAAAATGTCATAGATAATGTAGTGCATAGTGTAGTGTAGTGTAGTGTAGTGTAGTGTAGTGTATAGTATTAGTATAGTATGTGATACTACAGTAACAGTGTCACTGCCCTGACAAATCCTGTAACCTACAAATTCATTCCTCCCTTCCCCCGAACCCTGGTGACCACTGATGTTTTTACTCCATAATTCTGCCCTTTCCAGAATATTGTATAGTGGAATCATATTATGTGACCATATCAGATTGGCTTCTTTCACTTAGTAGTAAGCACGTCCCCTCCCTGTCTTTTCATGGTCGACAGCTCATTTGTCTTCAGTGCTGCAGAACCCATCGTCTGGGTGCACCATAGCTTATTTATCCAGTCACCTACTGAGGGACATCTTGGTGACTGCCAAGTTCTGTCAATTATGACGAAAGCTGTTATAAATATCCATGTGCAGGGTTTTAGACATTAAGTTTGGACCTTGTCTGAGTAAATACCAAGAAGCACGATTGGTGGATTATATGGTAAGGGTATGTTTAGTTTTATAAGAAACCATCAAACTGCCTTCCAAACTGGCTGTACCATTCTGCACCCCCACCTGCAGTAAATGAGGGTTCCTGTTTCCCTGCCTCCCACCAGCATTTGGTGTTGTCAGTGTTAGATTTGGCCTTCCTAATAGTGCCTCGTGGTACCTCATTACCTTAACTTTCATTTCCCTGATGACATACGTGAAGCGCCTCTTCACTCGCTTAGTTAACATCTGTGTATCTTCTTCAAGAATGCATCTGGTAGGGATCGCTGTGTTTTCATGTGGAAAAAACTTTGTTCCAGTGTAAATATTTCTCGTAATACTTTTCTGTAGTGTTTAATTTTTTTACAGTGATATCTCATACTTATGAGAAAAATAAAGTGAAAAGAAACAACGATAAAAAAAATCCAGCATTGAAAAGACAAGGGACTGAGAATGAAGTTAGCTGCTTGTGTCTGCTACCCTCCCCCACCTTACCCCTTTAAATAAATATGACCCTCACAACTCTCCTAGAGAGAAGAATCTGGTTAAAATTACGCACACACCCTCCCTATTTCCTTTACTCAGCACCATTTACTGCATTACAGAACAGCTTTTTTAACGCCATCATAGGAAATTTGCCCTGGCTACTGTGGCCCAGTAGATTGAGTGCTGACCTGTGAACCAAAAGGTCACCGGTTCAATTCCCAGTCAGGACACATGCCTGCATTGTGGCCAGGGTCCCAGTAGAAGGCATGTGACAGGCAACTGATGCTTCACACATTGATGTTTCTCTCCCTCTCTTATCTTCTGTCTATAAATAAATTAAGTCTAAAAACTAAAAAAATAGGAAACAGCATAGTTTTTTAATATATTTAATACATTCATAAGACTTCAAGTGAAAAACATATTATCATGCTACAGGTTTTCAATCTTCCTTGGACAACACAAAAACAGTGCTCAAACTGCATGTTTTAACAAGAGGAACATGAAATCCCATTTTCACACAAAGACAGATTAAAAATACAGTAAAACCAACACTGAACTAATCCAGCACCAGCAGACTTCATAATCCCCAGCCCACTCCACTCCGGAACTCGGACAGCTGCCTCCTGTACCAGCATTTCTTCTTCCCCGCCCGACTGTTTGACACAGAAACTTAGACAGTTAGAGGTATACCACTGAATGAGTACTGCAACGTGCTTTAAAACAAGAAAGAGCCAACCAGTTTGCTGACTGTGGAGAGGGGAACCAGACTGGGTGAACATAAGGCAGTAAGGAGACAACTGTGGGGCACTGGTTCGTGAGCCCGAAGGTTAGCACGAGGGGCCAAAGATGCCGAGAAACATCCCAACATTACTCACAAAAGAAAGATTGTGCTGATGTGTATGGAGAGTTGACAGAGATGCCACGAGAAGATATTTAATTCACAAAGTTAAACAGAACACAAAACTGTGTGTACAGTATAACCTCAACTCTGTCACAACCAACCAACCAGAAGGAACCCTCAAAAGGGTTGAAAATTCACAATGTTAGGCTAGCAACCATGTTTAGGTAGTGTATCTACAGGGATCCTTTTCTTCCTTTACTTTTCTGTCCTTTCCAACGCTTTCTCTACTGAATATTTTTGTTAAGTTACCAAAAAAGAAGCCTGATAGAAGTACTGAATGGGTTTAAGCCTGGCCATGTAAGAAAGTGTCTGCGCATCCCTGAAACTGTGAAACGTCCCGGGCTGCTCTCTGAATCCACCGTGCGTGAGCAGGAACTTCCCAGGGCTTACAGCGGGATCCAGCCTCTCCTCCAGCCAGGGGCAAAGTGCCACCAAATCCAGCCTGCTGAAAAATGCTGAACCACACAGAATGCCATGGATTTACAAAAAGAAACAGAAAGAGCCACACGTGGCAAACACCTACCTACAGTACAGTAGTCTCTCCTTCATACCAGGGTTAAACAAGAGGACGGCTCTTTTCTCCTACCTTCTGTGCAGATGTCAAGTTTCAAAAAAGCTATCATCACAGTAAGAACCTACCCCTGGTTTGGAAACAAAAGTAAAACAGCGCTGTAACAACAGGGAACGGAGAAAAGTACGAATATTAGAAAATTATAGAAAGTACTTTATATAAAAATGATCCCCCCTTTCTTAAATAAGTCGATTTCAGAATGTTTAATGTTTACAAAGGAAATGCAAGTGAACATATTGGCACAAATACCCCAGGTATAGCTCAGCTTCGTTCTCATTTCACAGAGTGCCTTCCACGAACATCTGTATAGTGAAAAGTCACAATTTTGCTACTGAGAGCCACACACTGTGCTTGGACTCGTGTTTCTTCCGGCCCAGCAGAGGGTGTGAGGATGCCCAGGGGCCATGGCACAAAGCACGGAACACTTCACGAAGCTGCGTGTCTTCTCTGGTCACTCACATTTTAGTACACGTGCTGCCGGAGCAAGCACAGAAAGATTCCCTTTAAAACGTTTATTTGCTGTGCACACTCTAAGGTCCCCTGTTTCCCACCCCCTGAAAAATGGGCAAACCCTCCAAACACTTCCTACAAAAGTATTCACTGGTTCATGCACTCAACAAACACTGGGGAAGGCTCACAGTGTGAGAGGCACTGGGGTCTCAAAGAGGACACAGGTCTGTCCCTGCCTCAAGGACATCTCAGTCTTCTCAGGTGGGAGGCGGACACGTCACCAACCACAGTACAGCAATTAAAGCACATGCCCTGCTCTCTTACAATCAAAGAATATGCTGCAATTCTCACTGAATTACTTACACAACGGTTCTTACACAGAAACTCTCCTGACTTACTAAGAGGCAAAAATATAAGTACTTTCCCTTTATACACACTTACTTGCCCCTAATCATCACCACACCTAGTGAAGTCGGTTAACTTTCTTTTAAGCGAGGAGCATTATTTTATGCAAGAATGAGACACCTTGAAACCAAGAATAAGTGACCAGTCCTGTGTCTAGATCAAGACTAGTCAGTTCCATCAAAAGCGAAGACTCAGAAGGGCAAATTAAAATCTTCACTCTCCTCAGCCATCCGCTGATTTTCAATATGCTCCTGTGTCAGCCGCTCCAGGTCTTTTCTCACATTCGGGTGGTCTTCCAGATCTTCATAGAGTGACCTCGCAATGTCCAGTCTCCTGTAATCCTCAGGCTTGACTAGGCTCCGGACAACCTGAAGGCATCGCTCTTTTAGGGTATATACTGTAAGGGCAAAAAAACGAATCTTCAGCAGCAAACTCAAGCAGGCCTTGAGACGGGATGAATGAGCAAGAGCCTTTGCCAACCATGGCAAGTACATTTACTGCAGATGGACCTCACTTTGGGCAAAAAAAGTGAGGATGTGTGTTGTGGCAGATGTAACCTGATGGCCCCAATGGACATCTCATGGTATCTGTCACCTTGTGTAGTAGCTTCCCCTTGAAAGTGGGCCAGGGCTGCAATGTGCCTTAAGAACTGAATGTGGGTAAAGGGACAGTGTGGCAATTTTGGGTCTGAGCCTTAAGAAAGGCTGGCATCTTCGGCTCTTACCCTCTCAGAAGCACTGAGCTGCCCTGCAGGAGAGGCCTCAAACAGAGGGACAGGCACTGAGACTATGAGGGAGAGAAGCCTAGCCCTAAGCCAACCTGCCAGGAGAAAACAGCCACACCAACGACCACCAATGAGTGGAGGAATGACCACCCAGCTGAGGAAGCCCGGACTGCAGGGTTATGAACAAATCAAATGGTTGTTGTTAGTTTTGGGGTACTTGTCACAAAAGCAGTACAGAACCAAAACGGTGTGTAATTTGATTTTGGAAGAGATGAAATCTGATTTTACTCTCAGAACTTACTCTTCGACTTCCGGCCAAGATGGAGGCATAGGTAGTCACTGTGTGCCTCCTCGTGCAACCAAAGCTAAGGACAACAAAAATTGAGAAACAAGAAACAACCAGAATAGAGGGAAATGAACTGAATGGAAGTCTGACTACCATACAACCAGACCGGTAAGGAGGGGCGGAGTCGGAGGCCTACCGAGAGGGGTGAGAGGTCCCAGCAGGAAAGAGTGGTGGCTGGCAGACGCGGGCGTGCAGGGCGCAGATGGCAGTTGGCGGACCCCAGAAGCGCAGGGGCGGCTAACGGACCCGGTGGCAGACCCTGGGTGCGGGAGGCAACGAGCAGACCCAGTGAGGGGTGCAAGGCAGCTGGCTGGCCACAGCTACACGTTCATGCGCAAACTAAGCAAAAACGGGCAGCAACACAGACCGCGCAACCCAGGGACCCAGCACCGGGAAACAAAGCCTAAGAGCACCCACTGAAAACACCTGTGGGGTTTGAGGCCGGGAGATTCTCTCAGCCTCACAGGAGGCTCCTCGGGGAAACCCACAGAGTCCGAGAAAGTGCACAGGCCCACCCGCCTGGGAGCCAGCACCAGGGGAGCCCAGTTTGCTTGTGGGAGGCAGCAGGGGGGACTGGAGTCCTAGAGAGAGTGGAGCACGCGCCATTGCTCTCTCTCAGACCCCACCTCCACGTACAACGTCACAACCCAGTGACTGGGGTGCCCCGCCCTGGTGAACACCTAAGGCTCCGCCGCCCTTACGTAACACCGGCAACCAGACCAAAGGAAAATAAAGAATAAAAAAGATGGCTCAAACAGAATTGAAGCCCCAGAACCAATTTTTTTAAGTGACCAAGAGATAGCCAATTTATCAGATGCACAGTTCAAACAACTGGTGATCAGGATGCTCACAGAATTGGTTGACTTTGGACATAAATTAGATGAGCAAATGCAGGCTACAATAAGAGAAACGAAGGAAAATGCACAGGGAACCAATAGTGAGGGGAAGAAAACTGGGACTCAAACCAATGAAGTGGACCAGAAGGAAGAAAGGAACAACCAAACAGAAAAGAATGAAGAAACAAGAATTCAAAAAAATGAGGAGAAGCTTAGGGACCTCCAGGACATCTTTAAACGTTCCAACATCTGAATTATAGGCGTACCAGAGGGGAAGAGGAAGAGCAAGAAATGGAACACATATTTGAATACGTAATGAAGGAGAACTTCCCCAATCTGGCAAAGGAAATAGATTTCCAGGAAGTCCAGGAAGCTCAGAGAGTCCCAAAGAGGTTGGACCCAAGGAGGAACACGCCAAGGCACATCATAATTACATTAGCCACGATTAAAATGAAGGAGAGAATCCTAAAAGCAGCAAGAGATAAGGGGACAGTTACCTACAAAGGAGTTCCAATCAGAATGTCAGCTGATTTCTCGAAAGAGACCTTGCAGGCAAGAAGGGACTGGAAAGAGGTATTCCAAGTCCTGAAAGGCAAGGGCCTACATCCTAGATTGCTCCATCCAGCAAAACTTTCATTTAGAATGGAAGGGCAGATAAAGTGCTTCTCAGACAAGGCCAAGTTAAAGGAGTTCATCATCACCAAGCCCTTACTATATGAAATGTTAAAGGGACTTACCTAAGAAAATGAAGATTAAAAATATGAACAATAAAAAAAGACTTCAAACTCACAGTTAGTACCAACCATACCTAAAACAAAAGCAAACTAAGCTAACAACTAGAACAGGAAGAGAACCACAGAAATGGAGATCACATGGAGGGTTAGCAACAGGAAAGGGGGAGGAGGAGAGAGGGGGAAAAGATATAGAGAATAAGTAGCATAGACAATAGGTAGAAAATAGACAGGGGGGGCAAGAATAGTATGGGAAATGTAGAACCTAAAGAATTTATGACACATGGACATGAACTAAAGGGGGGAATGTGGGTGGGAGGGGATGGACAGGGTGGAGGGGAGTGAGGGGGGAAATGGGATAACTGTATCAGCATGATCAATAAAAAAATATTTAAAAAAAAAAACAAAAAGAACTTACTCTTCAAGGCAGGGGTGTCAAACTCATTTTCTCCGGACACTACATCAGCCTCATGGTTGCCTTCTAAGGACCAAAATAACTTTAGGACTGCAAAAAATGTAACTACTCCTTAACCATTAAGGAGTTGAAACTACATTTGGCCCTTTGAAGGCTACTGAGAGGCTGATGTCAGCCCCAGTGAAAATGAGTTTGACAGCCCTGCTTTAAGGGTACCCCACAAGGCAAAATTTACTCATCAACTGTCATTTTCGTATACCCACCTCCTTAAAACAGGACATTATACACATATTCGTTTGAACCTTATGAAGCCACAGGTATTTAGTGTTATTTGTTTAACCCACAAGAAGATCAGTTTCTTACAGTTCAACCGAGTAATCGCTTGAGGTTTTATTTTTAACAATTTTTATGAATTTATTTGAACCAAACTGACGACAACTGCCAGGAAGCAAAATCTCAATGGCTTGAAATTGGCTCCCAAAATCACTTGAGTCTTAGACAAAGGGTACACTATGATGCTAATGTTCAATTCAGAGATTCTTTTTGTAACCCCTGTTCGAACTGTGAGTTTGACTGGGTTAGATAACATTAAAAGATACAATATTAGAAGCCACATAAAATAGCCATGATATATTGCCCTGGCTGGTGTGGCTCAGTGGACTGAACACCAGCCTGTTAATCAAAGGGTTGTGGGTTCTATTCCCAATCAGGACACCTGCGTGGGTATGGGCCAGGTCCCCAGTAGGGGGCGCATGAGAGGCACCACACACTGACGTTTCCCTCCCATTTTCCCTCCCTTACCCTCTGTCTAAAAATAAATAAATAAAATCTTAAAAAATAAAAATAAAGTAGCCATGATAGCTCTATCTCTGTACCTTGTTCTTCTCCTGAGGCTCCAGGGCATGTTCTGCTCTAAGGCCAGGGAAACAAGATGCATTCATAATTCCATCAGATATTTTAACACAGCCCCGCAGAGCTGTGTAACACGGCCCCGCAGAGCTTCTGAGATACCACAACACCTCTGCTCACTACAGAGCCTACAAAAATGCTACTTCATTTTACCTGTGGTGGAGAACAGGACACGAAAAGGTCGGATACCTTGCCAAGCACCAAGCAAAAATCAGTTAAGGGTTTGGCTCCTGCAAGTGGCCTTTCTTCTACTTACTGCAACAGCCTGGTCTTTTTGAAAAGTAACATGGAACCTCAGTACCTGGTAGTGTGATGTTGGCAAAAATAGGCTGTCCATCCACATTGAGAGAGGGCACAAATAGTTCCGTTTGGTTGACCAGAAGCCCATCATAGGTCCCAGCATCTCGGAAGAGCCAAAGGTGACCTGTCAATGTAAGCAGAGGTTGTTCAATAGCCACACCCCTATTTCCTGTGTCTCCCTGCACTGACATTAAAATACCTGCCATCCTGCTTAACCTTCAAACAAAGGCCGTCCATATTAGCTTGCTCAGTGCTCACAATAGGTTCATTTACACATGGGAAAATAGGTCTGAAAAAGCCAAGTGACCTGCTCAGGCAACAGGACTAGTAAATAGAAGACCATGTACTTGAGGCTCCAAATCATACCCCTATCTTCTATTCCAGTGTGGAGAAAAGCAAAGCACATGAATTACAAATCACACCAACACTGCAAACTAAAAGAAGAGATGAGGTCACTGACTCCTCAAATCTGTGTTTCTCAAAAACAAGAAGGTGCAAAAACATCTTGTGGAGAAAGAAGCAAGACACAAAGGGTACATTCTGCAGGAACAGATGAAACTAATCTATGATGTAAAAAAACAGAAGACTGGTTGCCTCTGGCAGGGAGGGGAATGAGTAGAAAGAGGAAAGAGGGTACTCTCTGGGGTGATGGAAATGTTCTAATCTGTAACTTTAATTAGGAGTTTACATTTGTCAGGACCCATCAAACCCTAAGATCCGCACATTATGTACATCAACCTGAATTTAAGAAACAAATGCACGATATGCAAGAGCGAGAGAAGAACAGAGGGGCACCCCCCGGCCTACAGTGCTGCTTAAGGAGGCGGAGGCGTCTCAGAACGAATATAGCAGGTGTTCCTGGGGCATAGACCTACTTGACAACTTGGTGGTAAATTTTAAGAAATGTAAACTGCCAGTTTTTTCATTGTGGTAAAATGTATAACATGAAATTGACCATTTACACCATTTTAAGTGTATAGTTCAGGGACATTAAATATATTCACATGGTTGTTGGGGACCGCCCTGCCTGGTCTCAGGAATCTGTAACTGCCTATAACTATGGCTGAGTAAGAGGCCTCTGAACCAGGAGACACTAAAGAGACACAACTTATTTCCCTGGCACGAACGCTGCCTGTTCTGTGCCGCCTTCTGAGCTTGATCAGTTAGCCAATGACGGGTAAGATTTCCCACGGAGGGAATCGCCTAAGACAGGCATGATCACGAGAAGGCCTCAGGGAAGAGACTCACGAGGCTGTGGAAATGACGGGGTGATTGATATCGACCCTTTCCCCCTCGGCTTTGCCAATGCCTGAGTCCTTGAGAAATCCAAGTCTCGGGAGTTCCGGCCAAGATGGAGGCATAGGCAATTGCATTGTGCTTCCTCGCGCAACCAAAACTAAAGACAACAGAAATTGAGAAACGATAAACAACCAGAACAGAGAGAAATTAATTGAACAGAAGTCGGGCTCCAGTACATCCAGACCTGTAAGGAGCGGCGGAGTCGGAGGCCTGCGGAGTGGGGTGGAAGGGTCCCGGCGGGAAGAAACGCTGGCTGGCAGGCGCGGGCGCGCAGGGCGCAGACGGCAGCGGACGGACCGGTGGCGGACGCTGGGCGCGGGAGGCAACTAGCAGACCCAGTGAGGGGCGCAAGGCAGCTAGCTGTCCGCAGCCACACGTTTGCACAAACTAAGCGAAAACGGGCAGAGCCGCCAGGTTTCAAAGCTTAAGAGCCCCGTCTGGGAGCTGAGGCCGGGAGATTCTCTCAGCCTCACAGGAGACTTCTCGGGGAAGCCCACAGAGTCTGAGAAAGTGCACCTGCCCACCGCCAGGGAGCCAGCACAGGAAGGGCCCAATTTGCTTGTGGGAGGCAGTGGAGGGGACGGAAGTCCTAGAGAGAGTGGAGCAGGCGCCATTGTTCCCTCTCAGACCCCGCCCCCACGTACAACGTCACAACCCAGCGACTGGGGTGCCCCGCCCTGGTGAACACCTAAGGCTCCGCCGCCCT
>PVIA01006649.1:0-94427 GCA_004024845.1 Tonatia bakeri
GGACAGGCAGGAAGTGGCCAGAGGAGAGAGAAGAGGGAATTTCAGGGGAAAAGGGGAAGGGTTTGCAGGAACAAAGTTAAAAGACACATGGATAAAACTAGGGGGAGGGTGGTAACAGGAGGGAAGATGGGAGGGGGATGGGTGGGCTTGATTGGGAGTAAAGGGGAGAAAAATGTACTTAAACAATCATTAAAATAAATAAAAAAATAATAAAAAAATTTATTTCTAGGTATTTTATTTTATTTTATTTTATTTTATTTTATTTTATTTTATTTTATTTTTATTTTGATGCAATGGTTTCCTTAGTTTTCCTTTCTGATAGTTCATTATTTGTATATGAAATGCAACTGATCTCTGGATATTTATTTTGTATCCTATTACTTTATAGAGTTCATTTATCAGTTCTAGTTTTCCTTTTGGTGGAATTTTTAGGGTTTTTAACATACAGTATCATGTCATCAGGACATAATGAGTTTTATTTTTCCTTTCCAATTTAAATGTCTTTTATTTTTTCTTCCTGTTCAATTACTGTGGCTAGAATTTCCAGTACCATGTTGAATAAAAGTGGTGAAAGTGGACATCCCTGTCTTTTCATGACCTTAAAATAAATGTTTATAGTTTTTGCCCATTGAATATGATGTTGGCTGTGGGTTTGTCATATACGGCATTTATTAGATTGAAAAAATGTTGCCTCTATTCTCACTTTGCTGAGAGTTTTTATCATAAATAAATGCTAAATGATCAAGCGGGATTTATTCCAGGAATGCAAGATTGACACAATATCTGCAAATCAATAAACGTGATATACCACATAAACAAAATGAGGATAAAATCCCATGATCATTATCAGTAGATGCAGAAAAAGCATTTGATGATGTTTGCTATTTTGAATTGAACACCAAATGATTGCTCCCAGGTTGGGCCTAAAAAGCTAAATATATCAAGAAGAAATAAAAAATTTTTAAAACCAGAAACACCAAAATCACTTGGTATTTGATATGAAAGAACCAAGGGCACATTTAATCTAATTACTTTATTTTATATATTTTTTACTTAAAAAATGCCAGTGAGGTCACACAACTTGCCTACTGTTGAACAGATAGTTATTAGCAAACCCACCAGGGACTTCCTATCCATAAGCACCTGTGAATAATGAATGATTACTTATTAGACAATGTGATAAATTCTGTCCTACATAGTAAAGTAATAGACTCTTCTCCACTTCTAGTCCTAGCATTACAAATCTTCACTGAACTGGGTTTTTCAATAGAAAAGACTTCAATAAAGACAAGATTGGATTACAAGCCTCAGGGACGGGCCTGTGAAGTGCCAAAATCAGACATATTTCAGAAACCTCCAAATAACACCGAAAGCAAATAGGCAACCTTGACCAACCGAGAAAGACCCCAAGTAAAAGACAGTTATGTTACATTGTCACAGTTTCAATAAGACACAAAATTGCCCTACAATGTAAAGACATTACTTATAATCCTCAATATATTTGTTGTGGTTCATGAAACCAAACCTAATGAAATGCTCATGAATTATGCTGTATCCAAAATCCCAATAAAATCTGAAGTTCTCTTCACCTTCCTAAAAATATTTATTCAGCAGAGAACATTGTAAGCATGGAAAATACACACATATTATGAGAAAGAAATGCAAGTTAAGTTTCAGCTACAACTTCTTTGATGCTCCCTGTCATCCCCATGAGTGGAATTGCCAAAAAAGAAATCATACAGTAAGAGATTTTTCAGCCCTAAGATGTCCCACATGCTAATTAAGGTCTCTGTTAGAAGCCTTGACCTTCAATGACTAGGTACATATTAAACCCCTTTGGTTTCTACCTCTGACTGCGACAGAATTATATAAAAATCTTACTTCAATGTTAGTAAAAAATTATTTCATCTCAGGACTTTGAAGTTATGTGTGCACTGTGGATATGAAATTCTAACTTAATAGATAATTGGCAGGTTGCCCTCCCCCAGCCCCCAAAAGAAGATTAAAACTAAGTTTTTCTTCTTAATGAAAATTTCCTATCTTGGTTTTAAGCAGATTTAGCTCATTTTATCGTAGCAAAGTAGATATTCTTTTTTCACATAATTTAGTAAACATAAAAACTATTTCAATCTAAGCTGGATGCTAAGAGTTTTTTTTTAAGTATGACTCTAAAGAAAACAAAGATTAGATGATCAGATGTAATGAAAACACAAAAAGTTGTTAAATCTAGAAAATATTAGAAACATTAGCAAATATGCAATAACTTCATTTTTAAGTTATAAAAGTGTAGGCATGCATCTCTTTAATAAATTTCTGAAAGCCATCTACATGAGACTCACCTGTGCTTCTTTTTTCAAATATAAATACCTAGACTTTCTAAGTCTTCTGTTTCCAACCTGGTAGTCTGCATTTTAATAAATTCTCCCCCAATTAAAAAACACTGTTTGAAGACCACTATTACTAAAGGACACAGAGCTTTATTTCCATGTATACCCAAGTACTTTCAATAACCATTACACGATTCTGCCGTTGGAAGAAAAAAAAATTTACCCAATTGCTTTACAAGTTTAAAGTGAATAAATATCTAAAAAAGCATTTTAATATTGGTCCATAATATCTAATGCAGCACCTTATTCATTTTCTTATTTAGCAATATAAAATGATGAAAGCAGAGGAGCAAATGTGAACTAGCTTTTTTCACATTTTTTCCTACACCAAACTTACAGGGCTCCTGGAGGAAGAGGTGACCGCTGTACAAGACGATGTTCTGTAATCCATGCCACAGAAAAAGTGCATGAAGTCAGCATTCTAAGCAGTCTGGAGTAAGGCCAAACCAGTTACCCTAACACCTAAAATGAAGGAGGTGTGTGACGGGGAATGGAGAAGTCAGTGTGGGACTAGGAAGAGAGGTGCAATGGGTAGGACACCACCTCCCCTCCAGAATCCCACAGGACTCAGACTTCACTGCAGCAGTCAATGGGGTGTTCCATTAATGTGCTCCCACTAAATGTTTGTTTGCAGGGCATCAAGTTTGAAATACACTCCCAGAAAGGGAAAACTCTCAATGAAGCGCTGTGCTTCAAAAGGTCGATATTTGTTCTCAGTATATCATTACACTCACATTCTTGTTCTGGATAAATATTTCTGCTCTTACTTAAGGGGGGAATCTATGCAAATGAAGATCTATAAAACAATTATAGTAAAGTTAAGGACTCCTATTATAGTATCATCAAAAGCTTTCTTTTTTCCATTATTGAGAAGATTGTTAAAATTGTTTTGCATTCACATTAAGAGGTAATAAAATAACATTACATTAGTCTTATGATGTAATTTTTATAATCAGATAGTCAGTAGTAATATATTATTAAATACATGCCTCATCGACTTCAGCCCTTCAATAAGAAGTTATTATTTCTGTTCACTAAAGGCACATAAGTATATCAGGCAAAGTTAGATTATCTATGTCATTAATATTAACCGATAAAGTAAATGTTGAAGCAAAATTCCTCTTCAAATACAATTTCAAAGGGATGATTTACTCATTTAGAAAGAAACACACAACAAGGAGTTGCTGATTTAAATAGATAATTCTTTAACACAGGCGTGAATTACTGTAATGTAGCACGCTTGGAAAACTTTCATGATAGAAAAATATTTGCATGGAAAACGTTGCTTCTCACAGAGGCTCTTTTTCCTTTTCCTTTTTCTGTTTCTTTTTGTAGGGATGGAGGGATGTGTTAAAAATGGTAAAACACAGCAAAGAGGACATTTTATCATTATGACATCGCCTGCCAAAGTTTCCTAAGAGTGAAAAAAATAGTCCTTTGAGAGGTCCGGCGGGTCAAACAGCAAAAATCCAGAACTCAAAATGAGGGTGCCTCTACATGAATAGAGCTGTCTACTAGACTGCTCTTTCTTTGTGATTGAAAAATAAAAAAATCATGTCCCAGTGAATTATCCACTAGTGTCTGAGTACAGTTTTGCAGAAAATGTAAGACATGATTTTCTACTTTAAAACATCCCACCGTGGCATAGTCAAAAGGACATTTAGAACCATTTTAATTGGTTTTAGTAATTCCAGAGTCAATCTCTCAATTGTGGAAGAATCAAATATGAATGTATCTACAGAATTTTGCACCCCACTCATAGGCCAGTCAACACATGACAAATGGGCACAGAAGTCATATTCCTTTAGGTGAGTCATTCTGCTGCCATGAGACTAGATTTCCTTTGTTTATTACATGTGTGTTTATTTATTTGTATTGAAATATATTTGACATATAATGCTGTGTAAATTTAAGGTGTAAAAAATGTTGATCTGATACATATTATCTTGCATTTTTATGTTTCCCACTATAGAATTAGCTAACACCTCTACCACTTTACATAATTATAATTTTTATTTTGTGGTGGGAAAAATTGAAAAACAGTCTCTTAGCAGGTTTGATTATTATAATTAGTATTTTGTCCATATTTGCTATACAGAGCATTAGATCTCTAGAAGCTATTTATCTACTAGTTGCAAATCTGCACCCTTAAATAGCATCTTTCCTACTCTCTCAACCCCTAGCCCCTGGTATACACCATTTTACCATCTGTTTTTATGAGTGTGGCTTTTTTAGATTCCACAGATAAATGATATCATATGGTATGTATGTTTTCCTGACTTATCTCACCATAATGCCTTCAAGGTCCATCCATATGGTTGTAAATGGCAGAATTTCCTTGTTTCTCATGGCTGCATAATATTCCATTGTGTGAATGTGTCATATTTGCTTTATCCAACCATCCATCTATCCATCCACCCATCCATCCATCCACTGATGGACACCTAGATTGTTTCCATATCTTAGCTATTATAAATAATATTACAACCAATTTGAGAGTGCATGCATCTCTTTGATATCCTGTTTTCATTTTTGGGGGGTAAATACTCAGAAGTGGAGTCACTGGATCATATACCACTACTACTTTTTCATCTTTTGAGGAACCTCCATACATGCTGAAGCAATTTACATTCCTACCAAAGTGTACAAGGGTTCCCTTTTCTCAGCATACTCCTCAACACTTGTTATCTCCTGTCTTCTTGATGACAGTAATTTTAATAGGTGTCAGGCATTATTTCATTATAATTTTTAAATATGTTTTATTGATTATGCTACTACAGTTGTCCCATTTCCCCCCTTTACTCCCCTCCACCCTGCACACCCCCTCCCACCCACATCTCCCCCACTTTAGTTCATGTCCATGGGCATGAAAAGACATGGTATAAACTTAAATGCACATTACTAAGTGAAAGAAGCCAATCTGAAAAGGCTATGTGCTGCATGATTCCAAGTACATGTTATTTTGGAAAAGGAAAAGCTACGGATACAATTAAAAGATCAATGGTTGCCGGGCGTTAGCAGGAGAGGCAAGGTTAAATAAGTGGAGCACAGAGAATTTTTAGAGCAGTGAAAATGCACTGTGTGATATAATTATGGCGGCTATGTGTCAGTATACATTTGTCTAAACCCATAGAATATAACACACTAAGAATGATGGCTCCCCAAGTTAAGCCATGGTCCTCGGGTGATAATCATGTGTTAGTGCAGGTTCATCAGTTATAACAAATGCACTGCTCTGGTGAGGGATGCTGACACTCGGGGGAGACTATGCATTGCAGGGGCAGGATATCTATGGGAAATCTCAGTGTTGCCGTGAACCTTAAACTCATTTAAAAAATAAAGTCTTTTTAAAAAGTAACTTCGGCTGATTTTTAGTGAACAGGCTATAACGGAATCAAAGTCAGAAAGAAACAGTCTGGAGGAATTTTTAAAACACAGGAGAAAAAGTTGATGGAGTGCACTGGGACATTAAGTAAGAAAGCAAGTTCATGTTTGAAAGGGTTAATCTTCAAAACTTCTTGACGGGTTATATGGCAAGGCACAGGCAGTGAGGACAGATGAGTGCGAAAATGCTTAGGATGGAATCATGAATTCTACTTTGGCTATTGCAAGCTTTCTTTTATGAAAATAGAGATGTTAGTTGGCATTTTAATACACAAATCTGGAGTCCAAGCAGACATCAGAAAGGAAAAATAAATTTGGAATTCATAAGTTTAAGCCATGATAATGTAGGGAATTCATGAGACAACTCGGAAAGAGTACAGAGAGATGAGGTTGCCCAGGACCAAGGCCCAGTAGACTACAAAATTTAGAAGTCAAACAAAGATTAATATAAAAGGGAAGCCAATAAGAAGGCAAATAGTGCTGTTGTGGAAACAAAGAGAAAAAAGTACTGCAAAAAGGCAAATGCTATCTAGTGTCACTGAATTATCCAATAAGATGAGGACAGTCAAGTATCTAAACATTTTAATGACCTTTACTATCATTTCAGGTTTGTTGGTAGATCCATGAAAAAGAAGAAATACAATTAATTCCACCGCAATTAGAAGCTAGCATGAGTTCCATGGGTAAGCAATACAGAGTTTAATGCAAAATCCTAGGACACTTGTTCCTTCTGCTCCCACTATTCTCCACAGGGTGAACCCCATGCTCCTCCTCTCAACTCTACCTTGAGCAGCCTCTGAGAAGCCCATCTTAACCAGCCAGAGGCCAGTAAGTCCTCCCTTGTTATAGGAGACTGTAAATCCCCTTCCTGTCATCACATTTCATTTATGTATTCCATTGGCTGAATTTTTCTTCTAGGGTTTAATTCAGTGTCAGGAGAAGGGGAGGGCTGTGTGCCTGCATCTACTCCCTCCAATACCTGGTGCGGCCACTGATCAGCAGTGGCTGCCGAACGCTGCAGATGGCTCGTCCACACATGAGAAAAACATACACAGAGACAACCAGGTCCTGTGGGGAAGTAGGAATGGAACAGCCACTCTCTCTAGTGGGGAGCACCAGGCCACCCTCCCTAGGGGAGAGTGCCCTAGGGGAGAGCGCCCCGTTCTCTTGTCTGAGCAGGCTTTTATTGGGTTCGTTTGCATAAGAATTCAGGTAAAGCCCATTATTCATTGCCAGGAAGAAAGGATCAAACAACAGACAACAAGGAAGTCTGAGGGCCTATTCTGAGTCAGGGTCAAAGAGCTATAAAAGACTTTGAGGAACAAACTTACTTCCTCCTTGGACCCTTCGAATTCAATTGAGAGCATTCTAAACAAAGCAGGTTTCACAGGATTTTACATATTCTTTCTTCGGCCTGATCACCTAGGGAACCTGCCCTTTATAGCACGGAGAGGGGGGGCTGCACCACCCTGTCATTGTTTCAGGCTTAGGTGGAGCAAGGGAAGTAAGGCAGCCAAGAGATTAGGAGATTTTCTCACAGACCATGAGGACTCAGGCTTTGTCAAAGCCAAGGGGTGAGGGTCCATCACCCCCTTTTGCCGTAGCCCCCGAAGTCCTTCCTTGGGGGCCTCCCACGTGATCGTGCCTGTCTTATGTCATCCCCCCTTGGGGAATCTTACCTGTCATTGGCTAACCGACCAAGCACTGGGGACCAGGCAGGGTGAAGTAAAAGGAGCAGAAGCAGTGGTCCTGTCAGGGAGATAAGCTTTTGTCTCCTTGCTGGGTTCCAAAGTCGTTCTGTCAGCCTTAGCCTAGGCGGGGGTTGCAGCTTCTGATACCAGGCAGAGTGGTTCCTAACAAATACCAGAAACATGATAGGTGCTCAACAAATGTCTATAGAAACAATGTCATTCTACTAATATGTGAAAACTTTGCTGTCACTGACAATAAGTGGTATTTGTTATAAAATCAAACAAAAATAGCTTCAGCATTCATGAATGACTTTATGCCGAGACAACATTATATTTGGATTTAACATTTGGATAAATATATGTGATATAATTTGAAAATTGCAAACTAAATCCTCTTACCTCAAAATATTTACCTAACTTATCTTGTTATATAGACCTAACATTTTCCCTGTTAACTCATTTTTTTTATTCTGCAACTTATACAAACATTGCTTAAGAGGAGTCACTATCAACCATGCTCACCTTAGTTGAAATTAGTCAGAAGAGTTAATCAGCCTCCAGTAGTCATGAGATAACAAGGAAGCCTCCCCATCTTGAAGCCAAGGATCTATAATCCTGGGATTAAAATAAAAGATAGAAGAAGCAAAGGACATTTTTCTTCCCTACACCATGGGAGTCAAGCAATGTTTCAGAAGTAGAAAAAATAGCTAAAGAGTTGTAATCTCTAAAACTGACAACTTCTCTCACCACACGACAGACAGAGGGCTAGGAAGTAGCACAGCGGGATTCAAGACAAGGACTATGGCATAAAAGTGCAAGTTCTTTCCACAGCTCCATGTTTCTATCTCCTAAAAATATACTCAGATGATTACCCACTGAGAAGTATTTCTCTTTGGTTTATACCCAAGCTCAGTGACCTGATATCTGTAAATTAAAAACTCCTATGAAACATAACTAAATGACAACTTATTGGCATTTTACAAATTCGAACCAAGGACCTCGGTCTGCAATGCCAAAGACCCTACATCATTTCACGTCTAGTCAGAAATTCACATAAATTCAAAGTCTACCATGTGCCAGACCCTTGGTTCTTACTGCATTTAAGAACCAAGTGTCCACCACAGTGGCCCAGAGAAAGTATGTTATTCCCCCACAATTTTTAGGTTAGAAAACTGATGTTCAAAGAGAAGAAATTATTTAGATAGGGTTGGACAGCTGAGAGGTAACTAACAGATTTGCTTCCTGGCAAGCAAAACAATCAGGACAGTTATTCCTAGTCACAGGCTTTCCCATGCCAGATCAGAATTCAACCATTTTTCAAATGTGTTGGACTTCAGTTTATATTTTTCCATGACAATCTATGCAAACTGTTGCAGAAGTTAGAACCTAATCCCCAAGTCCACTCTCAGTCAGTGTTCAGAAGTTCCAGGATCAGTATTTCTTTACTGAAATGGCCCAGAGCCAATGGTGAGACAGTCTTCCTTCTCCCAATCAAGCTCATGAGCATTAATCTGTGCCAACAGGGCAAAAATGTACCCTGGTTGTAAAGCAAAACATTCAGTCTAGGCCCAGAGGCTTTTGGCTGACAGGATGCCAAATAGCTACTGTGATTTTCTCTCTACCTACAGGCCTGCACTCCATGGAATTGTGTATCTCTTGTGACTGCAAATAAATGAGTGCTGTGTGTTTAGACACTCACTTTTGGTTCAAACAAGCCCTGTAGAATATAAAACATGTTCCTAGCCCTCTGTGAAATGGATGACATAATAACGAAAAAATTATGGCAATACTTTTCCCTCATAAGTCACTCATCCAATAAGCTGTATTACTACTTCTAAGCTCCATTTTGGTCTGTATATCTTTCTAGGTGAATATCAGCTGTCCTCAAAGATGAAAGTTTCCCAGAGTCAGCAGGGAAGGGGGTTCTAGACAAATGACCCATTCGTTGGCTTCAAGCCAGTGACAGAAGAATTGGTATATTACTGATCAATTTAACTTAAACTTAGGCAATCTTTAAAACTCAAAAAGGCAAATAAGCTCCTGGCTGTCTTCACTTTTAATTTCTTTCAACTTTTCTATTTCTAAGATGCCTTTTTTAAACTTACAGCTCTTCATTTCATCCTCTTACATAGGTATTTCTTTCACGAATACATCTTATCATTTCTCATGACTCATATCTCACACCTAATAAGAACCCTATGAAACAGGCATTGCAATAGAAAGAAACTTAGTACCAGCTGGCTTTCCCCTGGTTTTCTCAGCTTGGAGGTAATGGAGCCAGGCCCTGGACAGAATCCTCCATGAGCAAATCTGCTCTTCCTAACAAGGCACTGCAGCCCAAAGACTCCCAGACCCAGCAGGTTCTCACATCAGGAGATAAGAAAAAAAGTGGGCTAAATTCAGGAGACTTCACTTGTCTCCTCCCTGACTGTATGAGTTTGGGCACATCACTGAGGATCTCCATACCCCAGTCCCTATAACTGAAAGTGAGGGTGGCCAGGACCTACCCTGGGCCCGCTGAAGAATCCTCCAAACGGCCTTCCTGCTTTCATTCTTGTTGCCCACAATTCATTCCCGCATATGGCCAATGTTTTAAAAATATAATGCCCTTTGCTTTCTTATTCATACTGCCAATGCTTTGACTTTCCACACTAAGTTGAACAATGAAAAATGTTTCACTAAAATTTTCAAGACCCCACGTGACCTAGTCTGTGTTTCCTCTTTGATTCTATGTCACGCCACCCCTATCTGGGCACCGTACCACAGCCACACTGGGCTTCCTCACGTCCCTCACACGATCCAGGCTGGGCTTTGCTCCATCACTTCTACCCTCGCAGCCCTTTCTGCCTGGAATGTTCTCCCAGACCTCTTGTACCTCAGGAAGCTCTGTAAGTGCCCTTCATCACCACCTTCATCCAGCACCCACTTCTTTTTGTTTTAGTTTATTTTTATTTTCCCTCTGCCCACTTTTTACCACTTAACTACAACACATGCTCCATGTACCAGAGACTGTGTCTGTTTAATTCACCACTCCATCTGCATTCTTCATTGTGTCCCTAAGTGCCTAAAACAGTGTTTGGCACAGGGGAGCAGCTCAAAAAAAAACTTTGTTAAATGACAAACAAATATGCCCCCTGTAAAAAATTCATACAAATAAAAATATCATCATTATAAATTCAGATCTCAAATTTGTCACCATTTGTTTTGAATGGTGGGGCCAAAGCTTACTGTCCAACTGTCTAAAAAAAATAGTATTATCAAGAAGCTTTTAAAGGAGAAGAAACCATTCTGAAGAAAACTCTTTAAAGCAGCAACAGAGGTCAACACACCATTTATAAAAATAAAACAATGAGTCCTGACTCTAAAGACAGACTTGTAAAACCTCTGCCTGGTCACCATGCTCAGTTAATAGATTAAAAATGTATATTTACTTTAATGTAATAAAACACTATTCAATTTTCCTTCCCATTTCTCTAAATCAGACTTGATTGATTTAGAGCACCTGCAGGTATACAGAGATTCCCACCACAACCTCCTCATCTTACCCAGCTTGTCCTCTGCTTTCTCTTCCTAAAACTCTCCAAGATTCTGAATAATTTAGTCTCTTGTGTTAGGCAAGATACAAAGAGAAGATTTAGTCCCAGAAATGAAAGGCCTCCTTTCCTTCTGGAGGTGAAGCAGGAACCGTTCATATTAATGAACTGAACTATACAAGTTGACGCCACCTCAAGGAGAATTGTGCCTTCTTTAAACTCCGCATAGACTCATAGTCAGGGCTGGCCAACTAGTTTTCAATGATTCTTATGTTCACTGACACTTAGTTTTATAATCACAACAAGTTGCAAGTACCTTCGAAGAAGGGCTCAATGTTATATTTCACTCTTATCCCCCAATGCACAGGACTTCATAGATGTCCAATAAATACCAATAATTAATGCCTACTAATTAATATACATTAAGCATGTCTGATTATATTTACCTTCTTTGATATTTCCCACATTTATCCTAACTGCCTTATTAGGCCCATGAAGAAAAGACCAAGTACTAGCACATAAACTACTAAAATGCAGAAAAGTTTATTTTAAAAAATACATACAAACTGCTCTAAGCACATCTTGTAAATCTGAACATTAATTAATGTAAATGTGAGAATATCCATCTTAATGTTTTATTTTCAAGTTCATTAGCAAGTGTTCATCTCACTTTATTTTTCAGAAGAGACACTTTCTTTATACCTGTGTTCATTATTTTAACATTTACACTCACTTCATACTTTTCCATAAGAAATTTCTGGACTTCACACCCACTATGCAGCTCAGAGAGTAACTGTGTCAGAAGGAAGAGATCAGAATAAAGCAATGGGAAGTAAAGAATCACTCACTGACAATACTTAGGAAATGCACTTTATATTACTCTTTAAAAATTAATTTTCTAGGATCCCCGTTAATGAAAGCATAGAAGTTGAAGGGATGATGACAAAAGATCACGGTACTTCAAACACTCTTCTACTTACCAGTGTTAGTCACTAAGAAATGGGATTTGTACCTTTTCATCTCCACCTACCCATTTCCCTGAGGAATTGCTCCACATGAGAAATTATCATTTTAAAAACATTTCCTCCTTCACCTAACTTTATCATATTTAGGGAAACTCTTGAGAAAAACATTTCAATTAGCCTAACAAAATTGTTTTTAACCCCCAGTGCTTCAAAGTGATTTCAAAATATGTTTTTCAATGATATTGTGTTCTTGAATATTCATAGAAAAATTTTTTTCCCTCAACTAGCCAGCCTATTCAACTACACTTAAAGAACTAATACCTATCATTAAGTAAATAAATAACCCTCTGATACTTAGCCATGTGAGAAGCATCTCAATTACAAATCAGATCTTCATTATTCATATCTGACCTTATTACTCTTGACTGGGGGTTCTTAGACTTAAATGTTGTTTTGTTAAAATGCCATCCCACATCAGTCTAATAAACCGCTACCATTTGTTCGCTACTTTTATTTCAGTAGCGATTTTCAGATGTTTCCCAGATGTCATAAGCTACCATTTCAGATCTCATCTTTAAAGTCATACAAAAGTGGAGTCCCTGTTCAACTTGAAATCTCTAGAATTCCCAGTTGGCAAATATAAAAAGAGTGGACACCCGTAGCTTATGAATAGAGACTATAACTAAATCTGCTGAACCACTCTTGAGTCTCCAATTCCATCTTGTAGAGAGACACAAACTAGTTTGTGTTAGAACAGGTACGTGCATCCATGACTATTTGTTTCTAGGAACTGAAGCTATGATATTCTCTTCCATTCAGTAAGTACTTTGCATAATTTTGAGCAGATGTCTGTGACCACTGCTTCTTTCAAGCAATACATCCTATTTTGTTCAGAGGACATTAAGAGTCAACCTGACTTATTACCAGTGAGTCTCCATTCCGTTTTCTTGGTTCATGTTTTGTGATTGGTAAAGCATTCATTACCAAGTTTTTCATCACAAATCATATAAAGAATCAGTTTAGAAACTTCCAGTGAAGGAGAGGTTGAGTAGAACCCCAACTCTTAGTTCCAAACATTAGGAAATATTGTTTGCAATTTAAAAAATAAAGTTTCAAAGCTCATGTCAAACTCAAAAGCAAGAAAGGGAACTCTTTGGCAGAAAGTGGGAACTGAAGCCCACAGCAGTGAGCATGAGTGAAGCTGCAGAAGTCTTCAGTAGTACCTGAACCTGATATATTCATATACATGAGGGACTATGGTTTCGGCACTCAAACTTCCACTGCTTTTGAAACCATATTTGGTGGAATGCTAGAACTGTGTTCTGGCAAAAACCTCAGAGATAGAAGACTGTCCTATCTAGAACATAAACTTAAACAAAAAAACCTCTGCCCACTTTCTCCAAGGGTTAACTTTGAAGCAGACTCTCCTTCCGAACTGTGGGTAAAGAGAGTCATTAGTTGAGTGTGTAAGAGTGTAAGTGTGCCCTGTTTGTAAGTGTGAGGCCCACATTCTCAGTATTCACTTGATATGAAAACCCAACAGGAAAAGCTAGTGAAAAAACTGGCATTGTAATTCCTGTCCAAAGGGACTGTGAAAGAAGACAGCTCCTACAAAAGAGGAGCTCACACATGAAAACACAGAGCACAAGAGGAAACTAGCCAAAATAACAGCTGACCAGCCAATGCAATGTAGGAAGATTTCTCACCCAAAGGAAGAGCAATAATACTTAACATGTTGAACATGTCCAAAGAGAAAGGAAGAGACCAATCTAAAAGATAGGCAGAATGTTATTTAAAAAAAAAAAAAAGAAAGTAGAAAACATCTAGAAATGGAAAACTGTTATTAAGTTAAGAAAGTAATAAAACGAACAGATGGTAAGCTAGACAATTCAAAGGACAGAATTGTGATTTGACAGACAGACCTGAATAAATTACCCTGAGTGCAGCACAGAGAAATGAAGAAGGAATATAGAGTCTGGGGAGCTTTAATATCAAATATACTACAAAAACAAATAACTGCATAAAGGTCAATAACTCAGGGAAAGGATATTGTGATGTCGAGGCACAATAAAGCTAACCTGTTAATACAAACAATCTAAGACTGAACGCCTGCCCTGTGCAGACTGGTCCCCGAGGGTTCCGTTTCCAGTTGCAACTGATGGTCTCTACAACTAGCTGCCTCATGCAGACTCCAGCAGGCCTCTCCAACACAGTCACCTGCCTCCTCTTGTCCATGCATTAGCTCCAACCTTGCTCTCACTGTTTCATATTTTAGATCTCGAATCTGTAAGCTTGGAGTAAAGAACACACAGACACAAAATAGCATCCCCTTAAATTGCCTTAGAAGGACAGATTCTCCCTGGCTGTCTTAAAAACTGAACGTCTCATAACCCTAGAATCCTCTAATTTAAAGTTGGCAAATACTTATCTGGCGCAAAGAGAGACTTTGGAGCTTTAATTGTAACCTGAACCAACTCCCAAATTTCTAACTCTCTGATACATATATTTTACCTTAGTCAGTGAGACTCAAAATTTCTACACATACTTACCTCTCTCTGAAAAGTTGCCGTGCCTGCAACCCCTATGTTTGATGAGCACACAGAGCAAGGGATCAGATAGCAACAGGACAAAGGACGTCAGCCACATTCTGAAGAGCAAATTGAAGGAAGCCAAGAGGCAGCATCTGTCATGCGTCAGTTAGCTTGCCAGGAAGAAGCAAAAGGTCTACCCAAGGACTTGCTGAAATGCCAGGAAAATCTGCATTCAAGCAGAAAACTGATTCTGGATGCATTTAAGCTCCTAGACTAGTAACAGGAAGACAGAAATAACAATTTCCATCACCTCCAGACAGACTATGACCTAAACAAGAGTCAGCACATATCTGGCAGACAACTAGGAGATTATATATACATCAAAACATTATTCCCTCAATCCCAGTATAAATGATCTATGGAAGATGAAGGATGGTGGACAAGTTAAGTGTATTTAAGTGTTGTTTGCAATGATGGGCTACAGAGCAGCAGAACGTCAGTTCACAACAGTGCTCCAGGAAGTCATTGCCAATTGAGATGAGTTTATGAAATGAAACCTATTAACTGCAATGTGGACTCTAAATTGATAAAGTAGAAATATAGCAAGTATACTCAGCCTTAAATGGGCTACCACTACAAAAACCATAAGTTAGGGTCAAAGGGAGTCCTTATTTCAAAACCATTTCCTCTATATCTTCTCACTTGATTGCCACAACCGCTCTGAGGCTTGGGAGGAACTATTATGCCATTGGCAAATATATAAAACAAAGATTAAAGAGGTTCAATGACAGAGAAATCACTGATTGGACTTAATAAATGGCTGGGAAGAAAGGTCACTGTCAATGGTGACAAGGTTTTATAGCAGCTGCTCTTGAAGAGCAAAAAGAAATTGGAACTAACATTTAGTTACTATTTTCCCAAATGACAGCTAACTTCCATATCCCTCTCCTGTTTCATTTGCCCTAATTGTAACTTTCTGTGCAGACTTATTAGCTATCTTCGCTGCTTCTCACTAGAAAATATGGATAAAGTGCATGAGAGCAGTGATGTCTCTGTTGTTTAGTACTGGATCCCCCATACCTAGGGGACATAATATGAGGTAAATAAATACAGGGTATTTGTGAATATATGAAATGATGATGAATGAATCGAAGGTCTTTTATATGTTAGACACTTTACAGATCTTTTTACTTATTGGAACTAGATCTTTGAAATATCAAGATATGATGCCAGATGTAAGAGGTCAGTGATGAATTGCTGAGGCAATTGTGTTATATATGCACAGAAAGGATTGGTATATACTTAATAAATGTTGACTCAGGGAGAAAGGTACAGTTGGGCATATATTTGGTGTTATTTAAATATAAGCTCCTTCATGGGAAACTGTTTTGAAAATTAAGCCAAAACTATCCCATTCTTTGACCACTAATTGAAGGTTCCCAAGAGGAACATAATGCTGGCTGAAATTTTAATCTATCATGAAACTATCTCTGGCTACAAAAGGTCGAGATTCTAATTTGGGATTAACCCCTGAACTTTTATATCCAGAGACCAAGAGACTGTCTGTTGAAAAGGCACCGTGGTATGATGGAGGAGGCACAGATCCAGAGACAAAGGGTCTGCATGCGCCTGAGACTCCGACCTCATGTCTCCACTACTTCTAGCTGTGTAGACCTGGCATCACTTGCTGTGTGTTTCTGGGCCTCTGTCTTCCCCTGGAGAAAGGTGCTGTGAAAGTCTAATCACAGAGACCAAACAAAATCTTGTGTGTGAGGGTGGTGTGATTACTAAAATTTCATTTTACCAATAAAACTTATGCATATTCATTTGGAATCAAAGAATAGTAAATCAATTGATTTGATTTATGGCAGAAAGTTGAGTGAATTTCATTGAAAAAGGAGAAGAAAAATAATTTGGAATACCTTAGATCACAAAAACAAAAAAAACATTTTTGAAACTTAACATCTCTTCCTTATATTAAAGAGCCAAATATACCCGCCCATTGTCATTAAAAATAGGATCCTTTCAGGCAGATTCAAAGCCTGTCCGGATGTCTGAGTTCAACTGCAACCTCTCCTGAGCCCTTCCAAATCCAGGATTCTCCTCCTTACAAGTCTGCTTCAGAACCACACAGAAAGCGTCTGTTCCCGGGCTTCAGAAACACTGGATTTTGAGTCAGTTCCTTTGAAAGACATCAAGGCAGACATTAAATTAACATTAATAAAAAGAGCGCTTAGGAGCATGGTTTCTACAAAATTAGTAGTTCTTTTCACATGAGTTGACAGTCCCTCCTGTGCAGGCCCAAAATGGAATAATGCGTCCCCCCACCAAAGCTTAAGAAAGTAGGCAACAAAGGAGCTGAAAGCACGCCCCACTGAGTAAGGGAAAGGAGGGCTGCCCACAGGCAGGGCTGGCATCACTGGCTTTGTGGGTGCAACCTGAGCAGTCACTCAGGGCCCTGCTCTTAGTAGGAGCAGCCTGGTATAATACTCTGCTGTTGCAGTTTTGAAATTCTTAAATTTCAAATAAGGGGCTCACGATTTGATTTTTCTTCTGGGTCCCGCAAATCAAACAGACACCAGCACCACCCAGAGGAAACTTTACGAGCCCTCTAGCCTCCGCAGGAAACACTGACTAAAATTGGAAAAACTGCAAGTAGGGACTCTGGTGACTCTGTCTCCATCTTGATGCCAGGGCACAACCTATAGCTCTTGGTTCTCCTGTCCTAAATGCTCATGAGTCACTGAGACTCCCACCTGCCCCGCCTGCAGGTCCTGCGGAGACTCCAACCAGCCAGCTGCAGTGTGTGCAGACCCCGGGGGACTCCACGCTTCTCACCAAAAGCCAGCTCCAGACAGCGGGCGGGTGGGGCCAGAGGGGCAGGGCATCCTCCTGCTGTATCCTCCTTCCTTGTGGGGCTGTCACCGGCTGTAGGGGGCACTCCATCTGCTCCCGTCTGACCCCACTCCCGACAATGTCCTTTGGGTGCATAGCCCAGGAACCCCAGCCTCGACTCTCTCTTCCTCTACCCTGAAGCCTGAATGAACCTCCCTTCCCCCTCCTAACCAAGGTGCCAGCTCATTTAGCCGTCAGCCCCGGGGACAATTGCCCACACCTGCTCTCCTCTGGCCACCTTCTGATAGTCCCCTTCTGCATTCGCAGATGCTTGGCCTCGGAAGAGAGGAGACACTTTGTAAAAGTAAAGGATTTGGATGAAAGTTTTTGGTCCCAACCCCTCCAGTCAAGCATCCCTTGGCTGCGCAAACAACCCCTGAAGGGAGGCCCCTGGGAGCTCAAGTGCATCCCCCAGTGGCTCCTCGCCCGACCCCCAACTTCCTGGGCGTAAATCCCAGTTATCCTAAATTATCAAACAGCAGGAATTTCAAACTAAGAGATGCAGCATCTTCAGCATCTTCCCGTTTTACTTCTGGTAAGCCACAGTTTTCCCTTAAAAAACGAGGCAGGAATTACAAAGAGGAAGGAACGACAAAGAACAGGGAATTCTGTCCATTTTCGTCCAGGATGCCAGGAAGAAGGTCTTCAGTGTGAAAAAAAAGCTCTTATCCCCCAAGAAAATCACAACTTAGGTAGAGAAATGTACGCGGTTCCACAGTACCATCTAGAGGCTTACTGGTGAAACGACAGTTTCCTAATCCCTTTTATACCGGTTTGATATCTGCAAAAAATGTATGCAAGGTCACGGGACTCTTTTTTTACACTCTCTTCTCAAATTATCTGTTTTCAACATCCATGACAAAAAAGAATGGAAAATCTTAGAGGTTCACTTAGTATGGATGAATGAAATAATACAATTTGTCATTTATTTGTTTCTGAAACACTTAAACTCCTTCCAACTCCAACCATCTGTGCATGTTTCCTCCAGTTTCTGAATACTCAAGCTTCTTCCCCCAAGACAAATAAGAAATTATGCTAACCAGATATAAGAAGCTGCTCTGACCTAGTTTTCCCAATGAGTTCAGTCTCTCATCTGTGAAAGACAAAATGATTCTGAGATCCTACAAATCAAATTAAGCATGACAATTTTTAGTGCCTTCTGCTCAGAAGTACACTTCAGAGGACAGTGTCGTGACATGTCTGATGTCTTTAATTTAAAGAAGATACTCTCATATCTACATGCATTACACCACTGGTATGCCTTGTGAGTAATTATATTTAGACCGTCATATCTCTGAGATTTGCTAAAGAGTTTTATGGGCCAGAATTGCCCATTTTCATTTTGTTACTCTCTAGCATCAGAGAATTTGCAATTGCTTCTACTGGACCCACATTCAAAGAAATGATATCCAAAGTCCCAATTTGGGTAAATACAGTCTGCATTGATTTGTTCATTCAGCCAACATTTCCTCACTCCAAAGTGCATGCCAGCAAATGTCCTCAACCCTGGGGATAGAAAATGAAGACAGTACAGCCCCTGCCTTCTGGTAACTCAAAATATTCTTATGCCCAAGTAGAAACAGGACCACATGCTCTCAGGGAACTACCTACCAACTTCTACAAGCTTGGTAAAGGTAGAATTTTCCAAAGGCTGAACAATAGACGGGGTGCAGGAGGAACTCATGTAAAGAGATGTGGCGAATCCAGATTGGGGTACTTTCTCCCAGGTCAAGGTATTTACAAGGGAAGAGAAATCAAAGGGGAGATACAAGAAGCATTTCCAAAAGAGAAATCTGAGATAGGTAGAATTATTTCTTCTATTAAAATCTTCTTGACTTTTAAATATGCAGTTTTCAAAACTCAGCTTTGCCACCTATTAGCTGAGTGATGTTCAGAAGGTTAGACTCTCTTGACCACAGTTTCTTCATGAAACAAGTGGGATGACAAGAATGCCCATCTCAGAGGTTGTTATAGGTACTAAATTAGGTACTTTCAGCTTAGCTCTTAGAGCTCCTGCTAGGTAGCAAAGACAGCTATTATTATTCAAATTATGATTACTATTATTTTCATTCATTATAATCCAAGTGAGATGAGTTGAATTTTCCATTATAGGTAATCGTCTTTAATTTCTATTCAAAATATATTTTAAAATTCTAAGTAGGGGATTCAAGTAAATTCATTTCTATAGACACCTCTGGAAGATGTCTAGGAAATGGAACAATGGTTAGCTCAGAGAAGCCAGACAGGAAGACAGGGGCAGAGATGGAAAAGAGACTTATCTTCTCATGATATAGATATTTTAGTTTTGTGTAACCTTTAATCAATGAACATCGAAGCTATTCAAGAAAAATATTAAAAAGAATAATTTTTCTATATAGGAAAAAAGTTAATGATAATCACATCTTTACATGAAAGTGAGGATTACAATTGCAATAACAAGTTAACATTCCCTGAGAGCTTCGTATATGCTTGGCACTTTAAAAAACTATTTTACTTGTATTTACTTGTTTAATCCTCAGAAACAATAATAGAGGAATGATCAGTTTCTGCAAATTAAAGATGAGACACTTAATAATATGTCCAAGATTATCCAGCTAGCAAGGTAGCAGAACCGAGATTTGGATCCAGACACCCTAGCTGTGTGTGTGTGCACACACACGTAAAATATAAACCGAGCCTTTGTATGATCACAGCTGAATGCACCCGCAGCAATGGCCAGGGCCTGTGCAAAGGTAATACTCTGTTTTTATGCTTCACTAGCCCAACTCTGTGTCCATAGCTGGCCAAGTTTAGCAACCTGCTCATATCCATGACTCTTAAGTGGATTGCACAGATTGAAGTCACTTTACAGAAGAAAAGAAAATAAAAATTAAAGAATTGAAAAAAATCTCTGGTGCCTGAATTTCCTGGAATGACTGAGTCATCCCCATATCCAAATTGAATGTCACAATTCAAAAGCAAATAAAAAAATCAGCGAGTCTTTTTCTTGGCTCTTGTAAGAACCTACACATGTTTTCTGGAGATCTGTCTGCTCTGCACCTGCCAAGTGAATTATTAAATTTATGTGGAGGAAGCTAAGCCCGAGCTACTGATCAGTGAAATTGGTTGCAACTGGGTAGAAGAGCCACACTGCTGAGACTCCAACAAATAGCAACATCACTCAACGCATGCAGGATGCTGCTGAGAAAACATTACTAAAGCCGCATGCACTTGGATGCCTGGATGCCAGTGGCTCAGGGGAGAGGTTATTCTATGAGCCTTGTAAAACCTCTGTACGAAGCTGGGCCAATAAGATTAGGGTTTAAGAGAAGGCTGGCTCAGCTCAGGAACTGGCCTTTGTTTATTAAGATGTTGTTAAAACTTACCCTGTAGAAAATGCCTTATTAAAATACCTTTTATTTACCATTTGAGAACGAATATCTCCAACTTACATTTAAATATATTGCTCTTTACTTGTTCACAGCTTATATGAGGCATTTTCATATTTTTCGATTTGTGGTCGAAGAGTTCAGAGTCTGATACAATAGCGGAAACAAAATGTCATTATAATGGACATTATATGTGCCGGTAGAAAAACAGTCTTTCCAGAAGTCTGGAGTGCCACAGGCAAACACGTTCTTCAGAAATACCTGGACATAGGCTCTGCTTTCTCCTCCTGAGGAGTGAGAACATGATCATGCTCTTTTCAAGCACCGGGTCTGTGATAAGCACCCCTCTAAACTGAACACATGGATTGCTACAGTAGGTTCTTTTGAAATAAAGGTGAAAACTCCCAGGTTAAATGAGCAGTGGTGTACAATTGAAGACTCCAATTTGGCAAGACTCTACCTTTCACGGTGTCATGACCAGTGCTCAAACTTGCCCGGGTTTGCCAGCTTAGTGGCCTGATACAAGCATGACCCAAATGAGATCCCATGACATACCGGCATCAACCTCTTCTCCCTCACAGACTACTCTGGAACATATGTTCAATTCTCCGGAGATACACACACACACACACACACACACACACACAGTTCACTAATTAAAAGAATCTCTGCTGAGTTAATTAGTCAGCACTACACTATAATTAGGGGCATAATACGCAAGTTTATGAAGGAAGGTGACTGTCTTAAGTCCTCACCTAAGCCCAGGCTATTCAGCTCCATTATGAATTCATTTTTAAGCTTTAGACAAAAAGAAAGATTGCCCATAAGTGTTTTTTTTTCCTAAGAACTTCAGTAAGAACCAACATTTTTTCCAACATGTCAGGAAATTTTCAACTCACTCCTCCCTCTACAGCTATTTTAGGTGAAAGCTCAGTAGTGCACAACGAAGCTCTGGATACTTTTGTTTTAGAAATAGCACACTCCTAGTACCAAGGTCATAGTTAAGAAGAGAAGTTCTATAGTCACGAGTGTATATACACGGATGGGATCTTCCCTCCTCGATAAAACAACAGTAACCATGGATAAGTCACACAAACCTATATACTTGCACAGATCAGTATAAGTAGAGCTAATACTTCAGACCATAATACATGAACTTAGATTTTAATGAGTAAAGTGCTGGTTTCTTTGTGAAATTTACAGAGCTACAAATGTGAGAGTAGCCAGCCGTGGAGAAGCAAACAGTAAACTGCTAAATCTTAGCTGATAAGCAAAATTCTGGAACTATAACCAGTGTCTTTAATTAATTGAAATTAATGTGCAACTTCTAGCAATAGTTGTTCACAGCACTTTGACTAAACCAAGAGAAACAGCACTGATTGGCTGCCTCCTTCACCACCTGCCTCTAACTTGACCTTCACTGAATTTTGCCACCTATGCAAAACTGGGCTCCTAAAAAGTGAAAAATTGTACTTCAAGGAGGTATGTTAAAGTTTTCTGATAGTGTTTTGGAAACACCATTTATTAAATTGTCAGAAATTTTAAATCAATCAACATAACCAGCCTAAATCTACTACTCTCACTTCTGAGTTGGTCACCAACTATCTCTTCCCTCCCAGACTTGCAGAGTGCTTGGGCTGAATCCAGACACAGAATGGGAATTGTAGACAAAGTGTAAGAATACATTAGTGACACATTAGAATTGCTCTGTGGTCATAGACCCATTAATATATCTACTTATAATTAAAAAATAATAAAATGTTATATGTGGCTGAAGTTAAGTCCAGGATAATTAAATGAGACCCCATTACCAGTGGTAAATAGAGCACCAGATAGTCCTGGCACAAGGTAGCAAGCAGTTCAACTCTTAAAAATATTTTATAGGCAGTGAGTGGAGATGTCACACTAGTGGAAGGAAATGAATTAGCAGGTAATATATACTAGGCATTTAAGAAATACGGAGGCAATAGTAACTATAGGAGCAGTGGAATTGTGTGACTCTTGCTAAACTCAGTTGAAACTCTGTAAAAAGATAGAGACCTGAGTGTCATTAACTGGTAATTCAAAGCTAAATGTGAACATTAGTGGACCCCCTTGGCAGCATCTAGAAAGCTCTCATTAACTGTAGTGGGAAGGCAGAAGAAGCTGAAGAGAGGACTCAGGGGATGATTTTAAGAATAGCCACACTCCAAAGAAAGTTAACTCTTGGGGAAGCAGGTCTGTGATGCCAAGCAGAGGGCGTTGGCTGGAACGGAATGCAGTCTGCCAAAGTATTCATTGAGACTGGACCGCAGCTTAACATTTTCCTGCCCTTTCCTGTTTCTTTTCTCACCCTTCCACAGGTGTGACCGACAAATTTCCCCTTATCAATAGTCTGTGCATTAATTTATTTCAGGAAAAAAAAACAAGCAACAAAAGACACTATGTATAAAAATTATGCAACCTACAAAATGTGCTATGTACTGTTCTTGGATATACACTCATAACAAGGTTATAAAATAGGGCTAAGGATAAGAATTACCAACTTGAATACAGAGATTAATTCTTGGGAGAAGAGGAGGGGAAAGGGATCAGGGAAACATACCCAGAGGAGTCCACACATATCTGCAATGTGCTCCTTATTTTAAAAAGGAACAAAAAGAAGGGAAGGAAGGAGAGAGGGAAGAAGAAAAGGAGGGAGGGAGGGTGGAAGGAAGAAAAAGAAAAGGAAGAAAGTAAAAGAAATGTGAGAGAATGAGGGAAGGAAGGAAGAAGGGAGGGGTGAAGGGGAGTGGAGGGAGGGAAGGAGAAGTATAGTATGACAAAATGTTAAGATAAGACCAAGCTGGGCGGTGGCTACACTGACATTGAATTTTTTTATTTGGTAGTACCTCAGTACTCATCGTTAATTCCTTCCGCAACTCTTGATGAGTGTGGAATTTGGAGCATTTTCTCTTGTGGGGCGGTGGCGTGACTCACACAAGTTCAAGCAAGTGTGCTGAGTCCTCAGTAAGAACCCAGTGCTGAAATATATTTTTCTCACCAAAACGTGACAAGTATAGGGTTTGATGCATTCTAAAGCTGATGAGTATTGAGGTATGACTGTATTTGCTTTTATGCTAAAAGGATTTTATTTTAAAAAAATTAGAAGTCTAATATTTGAAACATAAAAAAAGTAGAGTGCCTCAGATGGTGGTGGCTTGAAAAGAGCAGATTCTTCCTCACTTAACACCTGGCAGTGGCCTTCAGGAGGGCTCCAGAGAACACACTTTTTTAAAGGACTTATTGCAAGGACCAGCAGTCAGAACACTAGCTTCTCCATGTCGTGTCATAGCAAGAACACAGCAAAGACATCTTGGGACTTAAGTTTTAATTTTGGCTCTGACATGGACCACCTACATGACCTCAATCAAAAAAATAACTTCCTGAGGCTTAAATGATTTCTAAAGTCCCTCCCACGTCTAATTAAGAGTCCCTTAATTGAGTAGCCCCTTCTGCTATGAGGCTTCCTCCTGTTCATTGCACTAGGTCATAAAATTGTGACCTAGATTCTGGTAATTATTCAGTTGCACCAACACCACCTGTGGAAGCTATGTAAACTCTCACGCTAACACTGTGGCAGATGCTGAATAAAGAGCATGCTAAATAAAGAAGGGAGAGTGTTGTGATGCTAAAGCCACTTAAAGATGTAGCTTGTGGCCCAGCCAAGCAATTATTTGCTCTGTCCCCTTAGTGTACCTCAAAATGCACACAAAGCTCTGTGGATATGTCTGCATCTGATTGAATCCATCCTATTCCTGTTTTTCTTAGGATGGGCCCCCCTTCATAAGATCATATATTCACTAGGGCAGGGATGAAAAACTACATCCCACAAACCTATTTTGGTCTTTAGACTTATTACAAAATATTTCATTTATTCATTTCTAGAGAGAGTGAAAGGGAGGGAGAGAGGGAGAGAAACATCAGTGTGTGGTTGCCTTTTGTGCACCCCCCCACAGGGGACCTGGCCTATAACCCAGGCATGTGCCCTAAACGGGGAATCAAGCCAGTGACCCTTTGGTTTGCAGGCCAGAGCTCAATCCACTGAGCCACACCAAACAGGGCTAGACTTTTTTTTTTTTAAGTTGGCTTTTTGTTTTGACAAAATTAGAGTTTGAGTATCTTTAGATAAAACCAAGATTTCTGCAGTCACTTATGTGATTTCTACCCCTATCCCTTCATTCCCTCGTGTTTAATACTCAGTCTATCTATATTGATGTCATCACCCTGGTCCCAGAACTTTATGACTTATGTCTAAAGGCAGGGATTTTACCTTCATTCATTTAATCCTTAATCAATAAAATCACTAACTGCCAAGAACTGGGCTCTTTTCCTGGGGCTAAAACACTTAAAATATGTCTTGCCCACACTGGAGCTCACAGTCTATTAGAGAAACAAACATTATAATTAGATTGTACTTATTAAAGGCACAGTTACAATGAGAAGCATCTATAAGGTGTCTAAAAAGGAGAGGGTAGACTAAAGCCATTGGTAGTTGAGGAAAAGGCTGTCAGAAGAGGTTTCCAAGATGATTTCCTAAGCTACATTTAGAAAATACATACACAGACAATCAAGGGAGAAATAGGCGTTCCTGGCAGACAGACCATCAGTTCTAAAACCATAGAGGCAGGAAATGCAGTGAGTCAGCATGGGGAGCAGGTCAAGTATGAGAGGATAATGAGTGAAATCTTGCAAGTTCTAACATTTAGTACATAAGTAACCTTGAACACTTTGCCCAGCCTTAGGTGTGCAATGCAGATTAATATGTCCTTCATAGTGCCCTCATGTTAGTGAGGACTTAACATGATAACTTTCATTAAAGACCTTACTTAGCATAGCACCTGGTACATAGGATGCACACAAATGTTTCTTTGACCTGATTCACATGACAGTGCCCTGGACAAGCTGGTCACCTTCGATGGACTTGTTTTTAAAATTATTTTATTGTCATTCAAGTACAGTTATCAGCATTTCCCCCCCATTACTCCCCCTGCCCCAGCCATCCATACCTCCCTCCCTGCTTCCAAACCTCCTTGGTTTTGTCCATGTGTCCTTTATAGTTGTTCCTGAAAACCCTTCTCCCTTTTCTCTCCATTATCGCCTCCCACCTCCCCTCTGGTTACTGTCAGATTGTTCTTAATTTCAATGTCTCTGGTTATATTTTGCTTGCTTGTTTGTTTTGTTGATTAGGTTCCACTTAAAGGTCGATGGACTTTCTATGGATCTCCATTATAGCTTTCCTACAGGCCACGTGATGATCTCATTGCAGAAACTATGGTTTTGCACATGGCCAAAAAACAAAAATATCTTCCATCTGCTTTCTAGTATTTTCTTTGATAATTCAGGAAGATACCACATTTATCAGACTTTTTGATCATTAGACCACATAGTAGATAATCTGTAAAAATAGCCCCTAATGAGCCATGTCTGCTGGTGTTCACATTTTTGCGTGGGCTCCTCCTATAAAGAATCTGGCCCTGTGACTCACTTCAGCACATGATGTGCAGCAGAAGGGACATGCTGCCAGTCTGGAGCTAAGTCTTAAGAAGTCCCAGTGTCTCCTGCCTTTATATTTGTCTGAGCCTTGAGTGATATGCATTAAGTCTGCCTGCCCTGCTGGAGGGACTACATGGAGAAACAACCTAAAGAGAAGATGTGGAAAGAGAAGAGACTTGAAACTGCATGGGGAGAGACAGGAGCTCAGCCATCCCAACACTTCAGCTGAGCATAGGCTTTCAATCATCTTCAACATACTACAAGTGTGAGTGAAGTTATCCTGCACTTTCTGGCCACAGCTCCCTACTGACTGCAGCTTTATTAGGCCCTAAAGGAAATCAGTGTGTGTGTGATGGTAGTGGTGGGGCATTCAGTCAAACCCTTGTCAACCCTCTGGTGCATAAATAATAGCAAAACAGTTGTTATTGAAAAAGTCATTTAGCTTTGGAATGATTTGCTCAACAGAAGTAATTACCTGAGATAGGGCAGAACACAGCTTTGGCCTTGCCAGAAGACTGGAGAAATAGAAATATCTGTGTATGTGGGGAAATGTGGCTCTGGTTGGTGTGGCTCAGTGGATTGAGTTCTGGCCTGTGAACCAAATTATCATCAGTTTGATTCTCAGCCAGGCCACATGCCTGGGTTGTGGGCCAGATCCCCGGATGGGGGAGCACAAGAAGCAACCACACATTGATGCTTCTATCTCTCTCTTTCTCCCTCCCTTTCTCTAAAAGTAAATAAATAAAATCTTTTTAAAAAAGAAAATATGGGCTAATTTTTCTGTATCTATGTTCAATATTTAAGCAATCTCGTTCAGTGCCTTGATTTACATATCATCTGCACAGCATTTTAGGTGTTTTTAGACACTAAGAGAAACCCCAAATTTTACCTCAGCTCCCTTGCATCCAGGTGAGTCAAAATGACTAAGTTCTGACTAGCAGGCTATAATTGGAATTGTCACATGCAGCTTTTAGATATCCATGCTCTTAAAATGAGAGAGAGGCCACATGCTTTTTCATTCTTTCTTCCTCCTTTTGGCATAAATGGAGATGTGAAGGCTGCAGCTCAGGCAGCCATATTGAACCGTGAGATCAAAGTCACATATTTAGGGTAGCAGAGCAACAAGGAGCTAGAAGTTTAGCTCCATGATGATTTTAGAGCCATGCTCTTGGACTGCTCACCTGCAGACTTTTCTTTATAGCAGAAATATAAACTCCTATTTCATTTAAACTGATATAATTTTGCTATTCTGGCATTTGCAACCAAATCTAATTCTAACAGATAAATTATTTCTAAGCTGACAGTCTCCAAACAGGATAAAGAAGATATGGTACACATATACAATGAAATACTGCTCAGCCATAAGAAAGATGAAATACTGTCATTTGTGACACCATGAATGGATTTTGAAGGATATCATGCTAAATGAAATGAGCCAAACAGAAAAAGTCAAGAACCATATTTCACTTATATGGGAGATATAAAACTGAAAGTAACAAATAAATAAATAAGACAATAAAAAACTCATAGACACAGGCAACATTATGGTGATTACCAGAGGGAAGAGGGGGGTGAAGGGGTTGTAAAAGGTAAAGGGGGTCCAATATATGATGACAGCAGATTTGACTTAGGGTGGAGGGCCTACAATAGAATAGACAGATAATGTATTATACAAGTGTATACTTGAAACCAATATAATTATGTTAATCAATATTACCCCAAATAAATTTAATTTTTAAAAAATGTGGTTAAAAAGAAACACATGTATAACTCCAGTCACAACCTCTCCTGAACTAAAATTCATAATCCTTTCTATTTACATGCCCACTTAAACATATAACAGGTATCATAACTTAGTATGTCTAAAATCAAACTCCTAATTTCACCATTTCCAACTTGCTTCTTTTACTTTCCCATCTTAATAAGTAAATATTCCATTCTATCAGTTACTCAAGCCAACATCCTGGTGTCATCAACACTCTTTTATTTTTTCTGTCACACATCATTTAGTCCATTAGCAAAGTGTAATGCCGGTACCATCAAAAGCTGACAGTTTTTTAGCACATCCACTACCACTAACCTCATCAAATCTACCTTGACCCTCACCTAGATATTTGCTATAGCCTCCACCTTACTTCTTCCCAGTGGTCAGTGTGCTTCCTTTTTAAATATGTCAGATAACGTGAGTAGTCTTTCTAAAACCTTTCTTTGGCTTCCTATGTCAGGTCAGAATTAATTCAAAAGCCTTCCTTTTTCCTGCAAATGACTTGCATGATCTATTTCATCCATTCTCCTGCAAAGTCTCCCTGACCTCATCTCCTACCACTGCCACTTGCATTACTGTTCCCCAAACACGTTGCCACCTTCTTTTCCTTATCCGTATGTACTCTGACTGAAGGGTTTTTAATCTGCTGTTTGCTCAACTTGGAATGCTTTGTCCCAGGTGTGTACATGGCTTGCTCCCTCCAGCATGTAAATAGTCAGATAGGATTATGAATGTGATTTCAGGAAAGAAGCTCAGACAGGACTTATGCATTTATTTTTTAAAACCACATTTTTCAAAATTAAATGTATTAGGGTAACATTGATTAATACAATTATTTTGATTTCAAGTGTACAATTCTATGATATATCATCTGTATATCCCATTCTCTGGTCAAATAGAAATCTCTTCTGATCATCCTATATAAAATAGCCACTCACTATTTCTTGGGAAACCCTGCCCTGACCACCCAATATACAGTAGTCACTTACACAATTACACCTTTCTTTAAGCTATGTAATTTTTCTGGATGGCACTAATCACCCTCTGACATATTACGTACTTTTTGTTTTATTTTCAGTCATCGCCCAGTAGATTGTAAGATCCATGAGAGCAGAATTTTGTATGTTTTATTTACCTCTTGAATCCTAAATATTACCTAGGACATAATGTGTGCTCATCAGTATTTGTGGGATGCATGAATAAAAGTGTACACTATAGACTTGGAGAACAGAATTGTGAAAAAGGAAAGGAGGGGGTCTCTGAAGTGAGGGGAAGAATCTTAGGGCACTTGAGTGAAATTACTCTTCTTTGTGATCTGGTCTCCAAGTTCTAAGTTCCCCTGTGGGCAAAGACAAGAGTGTCTCCTCACTGGTGGTTCCCCTGGACAAAGAAGGAAAGAAGAATTTCAAAGAGAAAGGCACTGAGAAAGAACCCCATACTGGGTTGCAAGGTAAAATGTGTTTCTTACTGTCGACCCTGGGGGAAAAGTTTGAAACCATCCTTCTGGACTGTGGATAATTCAAAGTCAATGATCATATCTTATTTGTTTCAGTGTTTTGCCACACAAGAGCTTGATAAATATTTGAGATTAAAGAGGGGGAAGTAAGAGGTGGGGAATAAGAGGAAAAGGGATGGATTGGGGAGAAGAAAGAGAGGAGAAAATAGAGAAGCAAAGGAAGGGTAAAGAGGAGAAAGAGAGTATAGTAGTCCCTCTTTATCCCTGGGGGGTATATTCCGAGATCCCCAGGGGAAGCCTGAAACCATGGATAGTAGCAAACCCTGGACATACTATGATTTTTCCTATACGTACATACCTATGATAAAGCTAAATTTATGAATTAGGCATGGTAAGATATTAACAATAACTATAATAAAATAAAACAATTATAATACTATATTGTATTAAAAGTTATATAAAAGGGCCAGGAGCCATTATTAAGTAAAACATGGGTTACTTGACAAGTACTGCACTACCAGATGTCGATCTAACAACCAAGACAGCTCCTAAATGACTCGTAGGAGGGTAGCATATATAGCATGGTTACACCAGATAAAGGGATGATTTACATTCTGGATGGGAAGGTGCAGGATGATATGTGATTTCATCATGCTGCGCAGAATGATGTGCAATTGAAAACTTATGACTTGTTTATTTCTGGAATTTTCCATTTAATATATTCAGATGGTAACGGAAACCATAGAAAACGAAGCTGTGGATAAGGGGGGATTACTGTAGAAAAGGGGGAAGAAAGTGGATTCTGTGCTGACTTAAATTTCAGAGCACTGTGGGATCGGAACATAGAATTAAAACCTGATTTACAATGGATTCCTATGATAAAAGGACTTTGGTGATTCCCTACTTCTTTTAGTAGAAATAGAAATACTGTGGTTTTTAGAGAACAAATACAGGTTTTATGGACATAATGAAAAAGTTCAAAATTCTGTTCCAACAAAAATGGTATACTTTTACCCTCCAATCAGTTTCAGAAAGTGTTTATAAAATAAATGGGTGATATTTATAAGTTCTTTGATGTAACTTCCTCGTAAGGGGCCAGACCAGAGAGCATATGGTCAAACTAGTTTATGGTAAATGGATAACTGCCTTCGCTGTCCCAGCTGCCTAAAGGTGAATTTCATGTATTTTATGAAATGTTATTTCTCCTTTGTCATATTTTCCTTATTTATAATATGAATTAAAAAAATTGTTCATCGATTCAGAAGCCAAACTGGCAGAAGAATTCTGCCTTAAATTCTTTAAGGTATTAATAAGCTTCCTGCAGACTTCTTAAGTTAGAATGGACATGGGTACATTCTACATGCAAATACCTTCACGGAGATGTTTTCATCCTAACATTCTGATAGCTGCAGAATCACATCTTCTAAGCCATTTAATTCACTTCTAGGTAGCACTAGGGTGCCAGTGCATAAAAATAGAAGAAAATGAATAAAAATTAAATATTCTATTAGTTTGCAGCAAGAAAAGTAAGGCCTACTCCAGGCTTAATATGATCTTAATCATCTTATCCCAAGGCTGCTAGGATGGGAGCTTTGCAAGGGCTTAAAACCTGCCTACATTACTCTCTAGCACACATTCAAAAATGCACACTGGGTGTGACAACAGCATTCTTAAATAAAAGTCAGGGTATGTGGATAGGTAGAGAATATTTTTTCTGACTTCGGAGTTTACTCATAGGAGAAGTGTTATATAGGTTAAAATAATAAAGTAAATGATATTTAACTGTGCACATTTTACAACTTTCTTACTGAAACAGTAACTATCTGAATATCCAGGACATGGGGTGACTGAAGCCAAACATGACATGTGCTGGGTTCCACTCTGGTGTCTGCAACTCACAGAGTTATTAAGGTCAATTATCACCCAACAGAAATTTAGGGAACTTCATTACTTACAGGTACGTACTATACTTCTCTATGCCTTCAGTCTCTGGACAATCCCAACTTGAGGAAATAAGCTTATAAAGACTTTATACACTCTGCAATCATAATTCTAGAAGTTCTAACATACTCTTGATGTGCACTCTGGCTCACGAGGTCCATGTGTTGTGGCTGCGATGAACTGCAGAAGTCCTGTGGAGAAAAAGGGACGGCATGGCCGCTCTCTAACTGAGAAACTACCCTGACCCCTGCCTGGAAAAGCTTTTATTGCTTTTCTGGGTATATTTCATTGAGGGTGGTCCTCATTCACTATGCACAGGTTCGCTTTAGGTGGTTACTTTTTACAGAAAACAAAGGAGACAATGTTGCTAATTATATCAAAGAAAAAGGATATTTGTAAATGCAAAGAGAAAAGTGGTTGAACTGGTTACACTCCATACTTGGGAGGTTTAGCTCAGATTTTAGGAAGTTACTTTAAAGATATGCAGTAAGCATTTGCTGCCTCAATTCAGGGTGAGGGAGTTTTAACAAAAGCAAGCCTCATAGCAGCCTAGGTACAATGCAGGCCTGATTCCCCACAGGAAAACCTATCCATGGGCGTGGGTCCTGTGTGCTGACCTTGCTCCCCATTGGTTTTCCAAATCAGGGGCTGGGCTACATTCCCAATTGCCATGCAGAATGGTTCCTTATATACTGTAACCATTTACAGTGAGGCAGAAAGTAAATATATAAGGGGAAAGACAGAATACTACTGGTTTACCTCCTTGTGTTACAAAGTCTTTCTCATGTCTTAATAGTCCAAACCAACTCCAGGGTGACCAAACTTCAAAAATCTTAACATCCCAGTGAGCTGGCAAGACAATGTGATACAGAATCTTGCCTTGGATTCATCTATGGCTGAATTGAAAGAGCACTCAGCACTTTGATGTTGCTGTTATGAGTCTCAAATATATTATTAAATACTCTTTGGCTATAAAGACTGATGGTGAATCAACCAGGAGGCCAACAAGAAAACTTTGAGATGACTGATTTTTCTAGTTTCAAATCAGCCTCCGAGGCTTATGAGATCAAATGTCCAAACTCATAACAAGTAAAATTTGTAAGAATTAACTGACATTATTAACCCAACCAAAGATTTCTCTTTTCTAGAATTTTCATCATAATAGTCCATTTGTTTCTACCTAAACAAATGCTGATATGTTCATATGTGTTAGAAAACAAAGATAAAAATAGTATTTCTTCTATGTTTTATATATAGCCAGCAAAATTAGAGAAAACTACTGTCTCTGTTGTTAAGAGCTCTCCTTAGGAAGAAATTGGGAGCCACAGAAATAACACGAACCTAAGTCACATGAATAATCTAATAAGGTTTAGAAACTTGAAGGGAGCCAAGATAGTCATAAAGTGATTCAGTACTGAAGTTTTGGTCTTGGAATCTAAGCTAAAACAAAGTGCTCTCCCCAAGGCAGCAAGAGGAAGGAAAGGCCAGGGGAGCAGAGCCTCTGGGCCAGCTGAGACTAAGGGTAGCAGCCCCTAGACCGAGTGTTATCTGTGGAGAAAAAATGTTAAGGCCAAGTGCTAGGCAGAAGGGGAAAATGGTATAGTACTAGAGTTAGGAAAAAGGTAAGAAGTATCCTGGGCAACTGTTTTTAATGAAACTTAAAGGTCTTGAATCTGAGTAAGTCAAGATGCCTTAAATGAGGTCAACTAAGACTATGTGGATATTTTAAATACTCTTCCTTAATCTAGATGGCCATTAAGCAATGAGGAGATAGCCAGCCTATCAGATGCAGAGTTCAAAATACTGGTAATAGCATGCTCACAGAAATGATTGAATATGGATGCAAAATAACAGAAGTGAAGGCTATACAAAGTGAAATGAAGAAAAATATACAGGGAAGCAACAGTGAATGGAATGAAACTGGGACACAAAACAATTTGGAACAGAAGGAAGAAATAAACATTTAATCAGAAATGAATGAAGAAACAAAAATTCAAATAATAATAACAACAACAACAACAACAGGTTAGGAACCTCTGAGACAACTTTAAATGTACCAACATCTGAATCAGGGATGCCAGAAGGAGAAGAGGAAGGACAAGAATTTGAAAACTTATTTGAAAAAATAATGAAGGAAAACTTTCCTAATTTGGCAAAGGAAATAAACATGCAAGTCCAGGAAGCTCAGAGAATCCCAAAGAAGTTGGATCCAAGGAGGAACACACCAAGACATATAATAATTAAATCTTAAAAGCAGCAAGAGGAAAGGAGAGAGTTACCTACAAAAGAGTTCCCATAAGGCTATCAGCTGATTTCTCAAAAGAAACCTTACAGGCAAGAAGACGCTGGAGAGAAGTGTTCAAACTCATGAAAAACAAGGACCTACATCTGAGATTACTTGATTCAGCAAAGCTATTATTTAGAATGGAAGGACAAATAAAGTGCCTCTCAGATAAGATAAAGGAGTTCATCATCACCAAGACTTTATTATATGAAATGTTAAACAGACTTAGCTAAGAAAAAGAAGAAGATCAAACTATGAACAGTAAAATGATAACAAACTCATAACTATCAACAAATGAACCTAAAAAACAAAAACAAACTAAGCAAACAATTAGAACAGGAACAGAATCACAGAAATGGCCATCACATGGAGAAATATCAGCAGGGAGGGAGAAGGAGACAAATGGGGGAAAGGTACAGGAAATAAGAAGCATAATTGGTAGGTACAAAATAGACAGGTGGAGGTTAAGAATAGTGTAGGAAATGGAGAAGTCAAAGAACTTATATGTATGATCCATGGACATGAACTAAGGTGGGGAAATGCCAGAGGGAAGGGGCAATGCTAGAGGAAGTGGGGGACTGCAGGGTGGAGGGGGTTAAAGGGAAGAAAAAATGGGACAACTATAATAGCATAATCAATAAAATATACTTAAAAAATCAGATGTGTATTTAAAGACTGTCCAAAAGGTAATTTTTTTCAAAGAAAAGTACTATACCTCTTTGACCATTCACGATTCTTAATGACTGTATAATGCAAATTTGGTTGGCCTGCCTACAGGTCCCAAATGTTCAAAGTTCCTTGTGACCTTAAAATTCTGACCATGACTAAGTGGACCAGTAGGAAATGGCTTATCCAGTACTAGGAGCCAATATTATCATTCTTAAAAATTTCTATTAAAAATGTACTCAGTGGGTAGAGAGCTCTTGAAATAAAAGGCCTTGTGGATTGCTGAGGTCTACATTTTGGAATATAGAGATGAGTTTAAGTAGGAAAATGCTATCTTCAGAAAAGGAAAATGAAGCAAAAGTGAAGAAAGAGGTAGACACTTGAGAACTGGGGCTCAGAAAGAGAAAAAGACAAAATGAGTTCAGTTAATTTTATCCATTGAAAAATTACAGCTTAGAATTAATTTTCATTCTACTGATATTCATATCCTTTTTCTGCTATCTTCTTCATTCTCGAAAATAATTAGGTATATACTATATAACACTCAAGGGAAAAGCAAGGATATCTATTTCTTCATGTCACAAGATGAATTCTAGCTGAGTTATGAAAAAAAAGTTAAGAAGAAAAAATATTACATTGCTTTCACAATGGAAGAAAAAATTGGATCATTTTGTTCCTGAATTTTCAGGGGATTACAAGATCCAAAGGAAAAAACTATCTTCTGCCTAAAAGAAAAATCTTTTTAATGATCTTTGGGTGCAATGCATAAAAATCACAAAGGAAGAAAGAAGACCTAGTTTATCAAACAGCTGTTTCCATGTTCCACCCAAAGGCCTAGAGATAAGTAATCAAATAAAGCTGTCTTTAAACGATACACTTCATAATCCTTTAGGACTTTCTTTCCATCAAAGTAAATAGTAAGAATCCATTCTTCTTACTATTTAGAAGAAAATAATGATTAAAACCTAGGGGCAGCATTCTATATAGAAGACCAGCTGGTTAGCCGCCTATCACGTTATAACCATGCCACCATAATGATTTTAATAAAGCTAATTCTTTTCAGAGAACACAGAGCACAAAGGACAATTTTTATGAGCTTGAAAGAACCAGTGGGGAAAAAGAACTGAAGACGTTCAATGTATTCTTAGCTCGAAAGCCTCTTAAATTTCTCCAACAGGTAGTCTTCATGGTTGAGTTTAGATACTTCCATTCATTGGGTTTTTTCTTGTGAGTGAAGAGGAGCTTTAAATTATAGTAAGTACAATGTAGTGCAAGTAGCATGACCAGAAAGAATTAACTCGTCTTAATAGAGATTTCCATGAAAGGGGCAGTTTACGCTAAATCTAGATAAAACATTTTGACCAGAATAGACAGTGTCTATTCATTATGGATGTCTATTCATAACTATATCTATGTGGGAAGTTTTTAATCTGAATCTTATTGCAACTTTCAAAAGATTTTTGTAAGTTCTGAACCTAATGCTGACATGATAATGTATACATTTTAAAGCACATTAACTTAAGCATTCATGTATATACTTGCAAGGAAATATTACTGAATAGGTTGGTATTGAGTGGGTAAGATAGTTCTGTGCAGGTTAAGAGAGCCAAATTTAGACACAGATTTGTTGAGTAACACATACTAGCAGCACGATTTGCCCAAGGCAGTTTGTCTTCACAATTTCCTTGTTTACAGAATGGAAATAATAAAGAGTATCTATTTCACACTCTTGTTGGGAAAATTATGTACAATAAACAAATTGGCATGGACCCAATTCACACTAGGTACTCAGTCAGCACTGTAGAGAGATCGTGATGATCATGGCCATGACTACAACAAGGACTTGAATCTCTGGTTCTTCCTCATTGTGGACCTGCTCTGATTTTATTTTAACAACACCAACTAATTGTCAATAGCCCCTGTCACTCAAGTAGTTTTCCTCCTTTCAACTGTTACAACCAAATAACTGTCATAAAGATGAAATTGTTTGGGGAAGACTAACCATGCTTCCCCTCAAAATACACTTAGAAAACTTTCCCAAGGAATTCTGCCAGAACAACAGCCACACTTAAGCATGGTCCTGAATATTAACATCCTGCACATAAATGAGCTCTCTGGCTCTCTTCTCTGTTTCCTATGGGAAAAGGTCGCCAAACCGCACACAACACAGACATACACAGAGAAATAAGCATTTTTATTAGGAGACTCCAAATAGTGGTTTTAAATCTCTTAAGGCTCTAGCTTCTCTCCTGGAAGAGAGGATATATAAAGATATTTACAAACTCATCTATATTTCTCCATTAAATAACCATATATGACCATTTTTAAAGACCCTGATCTTTTTGCACAATAAAGGTAGCCTTAACTGGCATTAAAGGAATGGCATTTGCAAGGATTTATACTTGCATTAACCCTCTTTGAAATAAACGGACAGAGCTCCATCATAAAGAAAAATCCTATTAATAATTAATCTTTTGCATTTAGCAGCAATGAGTCCTACAGTAAGCAAAATAGCTGAGTTTACCTTGAGGCTCATAAAATTTTAAAGTTGAAGATAAAGATTAACTTCCTAATTATGACATCGTCCTCGCTATGCATTTAATACCTGACTCATTTGCTTTACCTTCTAGACTCTACACTCTACTAATAGCTACATCTCCATTTGGGCATATTCTTTGCTACTATTATTTATTAAATATGCTACAAATGATATTTATATAACTGTCCAGGAAGGCACTAGTCCTATTCACTTGAAATACACTGTGTTATGAAAGCCCTCAGGACAAAGCAAAAGGAGAGTTATTACTTGTTTCTAAATATTGGGGAATGGAATGAAATGCAGTAAAAGGAAAGAGATTGCTCCACTAGCTCCACTGGTGAGACAGTGGGATAGTTAAAGCAGAATTTCTTTTAATGGTAACATCATGGCTCCCACATAGATACAAGATGAACGCATGGTGATGATTTTATTTAACTCATTATTAAATGAGAAAACCAGGAGTATTTTACAACCAGTTCAAAGGAAAATGCAAAGAAAGGCACATTTATAAGCCAGGAATATTGACACAAATTTACAAATGGATGCGATACTGGCTTTTCTACAGAGGGGCTAGATTTGTCTCTCCTCTGCACCAAATTATTTTAAATTATTCACCTTTTATAGACAGAAGTTATATACATGGCTCTCTAAAATTGGAAGTGTTGTAAAATAGCTCAAACCCAATGAAAGGCGCAGAGCCTCCACATAATCGGAATGAGGTAACTGGGGAGGTTGTGCTAGAAAAATGCATAGTGTTCATGGAAGCACAGATTTTTCCCTAGAAAATAGAATACTTAAAAAAAATCTAACCACAAAATCAGCTTATCCAAGAAGATAAGAGCATAGAAATCATAGAATGCTGAGTTGAAAACTCTGTTGAGACACAGTGCCTACCATTGTTTCTAACTATGTTAGAAACGCCAGAGTCACATTTGGTGGTAGGAAGGCAATGAAATAGCCTGCTCTATGGTCTCCACTGAAAGAAGACATGCTTCTGATCAAAAGAAATTTGTTGGATTAGGTTCTAGGAGGTAAAAATGCTTTATATCCTAATAAAAGGATAACATCAGGAACCTGCCTGGAGAAGAAATGGTATTATGTTCATGGTATGTGAACATTATGGCCACTGCAATTCTGTTATCATTCTCTTGAAGAGATTTTCATTCCCACTACTTTAGATTCTAATTCTTCGCCCATAACAGCTTGCAAAACACCAGCATAGATTTTACTTAGGAGGATCACATAACCCTGAATGCTTTAAGGGAAAAAAGAACAGGTTTGGCTTCTTAGTTCTGTATTTAAAGTGCAACATGTTATAAAATCCTTCTCAAAGAAGAAACAACTCATGCTGTTCTGGAATAAACAAAAAAGGTCTTAAATATAATTATCTTAAATAAATAAGGATGAAAGGCAATGAGTGATTTAGTAATATAAATTCTGCAACTGCTTTTCTTTTTGTTTTAAGATTTTATTTATTTGCTTATTTTTAGAAAGGGGAAGGAAGGGAGAGAAACATCAATGTGTGGTTGCATCACATGCACCCCCTCCTGGGCCCCTGGCCCATAGCCCAGGCATGTGCCCTAAACTGGGAATCAAACAAGCAACCCTTTCATTGGCAGGCCAGTGCTGGATCCACTGAGCCATACCACCTAGGGCTGCAACTGCCTTTCTTGAAGTTTGCATTAATCAGTAAATACATATACAATATAACAAATGAATGAAGAAATGAGATATCCCTATGCTGTAGCACCTCAAAATCAATTTGAGGGGAGACGCATGAAAAAACTAGCAATAAGATAAGCAAGACCAATGCTCTATGGAAGACATGCTGATCACTATTTAGGGTCATTAATTATCACATCCTCACCTAATGGTTATCTACAAGGGTCAGTCTAGGGCCCAAGATGGTTATATTTCATTGTTGACATTTTTTACACATATAAGAGCAGAAAGAGAAAATTAGTAGGGAGAGTTTTAAGTAATCAGGAATTTGGTATATTATGAAAATCTTTCTATGGCTAAGGTGTTATAAACAGAGTCTTTTTATAGGAACGCACAAATTTAAACTTATTCAGAGAGTCAAAGGAAATGGTCATATTCACAGTAAGGCACAGTCCTCTGGACTACCAGAATAGCTGTAAAGGTTGCCTTCACAAAGCACCTTTGATTCCTTACCCAGCCAATTGCTTCTCTCTTTTCTTGACTCATGAATAATCCCCATAAGAAGGATGAAAGAGCCAGCATTGGAAAAGTCTCCCAAACAACATTCTCCCTGAGCAGTGCCTGCTGGATACAATCGAAACCTTTGACACCACCCCTCCATGTGGCATGTCTCCTTCAGCCTCTTACACTTCTACCCCCAGGCCTGTAAATACGTCCCATGAAGTTTGACAGTCCTACCCATAATCTTTAAGGTGTGAGATAGTGTGTCTCTGCTCACGTTCACCTGTGTCATATGATACATACGAGTACCAGCATGGCTTGCTTTCTCGTTCTTTCCTTTAATCCTCCCTTTTCTGCTGCCCTTTGCCCCTTTCTCCCCTCTCCTCTAATTGTCCTATTTTCACAGAGTCATGGTGTAAATGTAGAAGGAGAATAAACATAGGAACAGTAAGTCTAGGCTTTATTTATCATTTAGTATTTCCTAGGTGTTCATCTTTAACCCTTTTGAGTCTGTTTTCCCCTTTCCAAATGAAAAGTAACGGTACTTATCCCAAAGAGTTGTTGTGAGGACTAAATAATTATTGTATATATAATGTACTCACTAGTATTTGTCATTTAGTAAACGTCCCCAAAATGGTAACTATTTTGCTTTTACCACCATCACTAACATTTGCTACAGTCCCAGGATCTTCTTTCTTTTCCCCTAAAATACATTCTTTTGAACCCTCTCATTTCCTAAAACCTTGCCTCATCCAAAGTTGATGAAGACACCAAAGATGAAGATATTGAAATAAATAGTATAAATATGATAATGAGGATGAAGATCGTGAAGGAGGAAGAAGGGGAGGGGGACTGAGAGGAGATACATTCAACTTCTTCAGTTCCCACTCTGGGCCAGACACTGTACCAGGAGCTTCACGGACATCACCGCATTTCAGTTTTGTGGAAATTCTGTGTGGGAGGTGCTGTAATACACACAATAAAGACATGAAGCTTTGACCAAGTTCACGTGGCTATTAAGTATCAGGGGCCTGTTTTGAAAGAAGAGTTTATGCCCTTTATCAGTGCAATAATTTATTGCCCAAGATTGCATGGTAATCAGAGGAAAAACTATGGTAGGGGCTACTTCCCCTGACCTTTAGAGAGAAGACACTTTTCTCTGGGGATGGAGATGGAAAAGATGTTCAGGAAGCGGGATGGTGGGGAGTTGTTTATTGCAGAGCAGTTTGCCTGGCTGATTGATGCATGGTTTCAGCAACTGTGTCTCTAGTACAGAAATCAAGCAAAGCCTATGCCTCTTCCCTGACTTTTATCTCAGATAATGGAGAATACTGCTATGGATTGGCCCAGTCACTAATTGACAGTTCTAGAAGGTGGGGCTTTCACAGAGATTAAAGTTCAAATGCGAATTGGCACTTTTGCAGACTGAATGTACCCCCTCAAAATTCTATCCCCAATGGCATGGTATTTGGGGGTGTGGCCTTTGAGAAATAATTAGATCACAAGGGAGAAGCCCTCATAAATAGGATTTAGTGCCAGCATAAGAAAACGCAGATGGTTCTTCTCCCCTGTGGACCACGGGAAAATAGAGCAAGAAGGCAAACCAGGAAGAAACATCTTACAAGAAACCAAATCAGTTGGAACCTTGATCTGGGCTTACCAGCCTTCAGAAGTGTGAGAAATAAATTTTTGTTACAAAACCACCCAGCCTATGGTATTTTTGTTATGGCATCCTGAGCTAAGACCAGTGTGTTCTCTTTTCACATGCCCCATCTATAGGTTGAAGAGTTCCAAATGACTCTGAGGGCTTACTCTCTCCTGAGGGCTCAAAAATTTTTGACAGATTGTGGGGAAAAAGTATCCCAATGCTCCAGGTTTTGAACGATGAGCATGTTTACAGATCAGATGAGATCCAAGAAGGAATCAAGGACAGGGATCAAAATAGAGGAAATACAAACCCAAGATGGGTTAGTTAATAGATGTGTAGTAAGGAGGGCTTCCTACTCTCTAGGAGTCAGAATTTAAAGTGAAAGTAATTCCACAGCAAGAGGCAATACCAAGAAAGACTTTGAACTCTCTCTGGAGAGGTAACTGCTAGAAATGTAGAATGAAAGCTTCATTAGTAGATGGAAATTCTCTTAGTATAGCACTAGAATGCCAGAATGCAGGGGGCAAAGAGAAAGTGGAAAGAATAGGTGTACATTTACAAAAGAACACCACAAGGAACAAAGTACATTAGAAAGTTCTGAAGATTGGCAATTCCACTATAGCAGATTATAAATTTAAAAAAAAAAGGAATGTGTCTTGTTGATAATAGCCACTATAACAAATGCTAGGTGGTATCTCACTGTACTTTTGATTTGCATTTATACCTAGTGAAGGTGAACATCTTTTCATACATCTGTTAACCTTTATATGTCTTCTTGAGAGAAGTTCTGTTGTCTGTTCAGGCCCGCCACCCATTTTTTTTGAATACTCACCTGAGGTAATGTGTTTATTGATTTTCTAGAAAGGAAGGGGGTAGGGGGAGAGACAGAGAGAGAGAGATCAGTTGCCTCCTGTACGCACCCCAAACGGGGATTGAATCTGCAACCTAGGTATGTGCCCTGACCAGGATTGAACCTGCAGTGTTTTGGTGTATGAGACAAAGCCCCAGCCAACTGAGCCACCCAGCCAGGGCCCCTCCACCCAATGTTTAATTGGATTGTTTGTTTGTTGTTGAGTTGTAGGAGTTTTTTGTATATTTGGGATATTAACCCCTTGTCAGAGCTGTTGTTTGCAAATATCTTCTCTGAATCAGTTGGTTGCTTTTTGGTTTGCTGGCAGTTTGTTTTGCTGTGCAGAAGCTCTTTAGTTTGATATAGTCCCATTTCTTTTCTTTTCTTTTTTCTTTTTGCCTTTACTCCCCTTGCCCTTGGAGTCAAATTCATAAAATCTTGTCTAAGACTAAGGTCTATAATTTTAGTACCTGTCTTTTCTTCCATGCAATTTATTGCTTCAGATCTTATATTTAGGTGCTCCTATATTTAATGAGGCATTATTCATGGTGGCCAAAGCATGGAAACAACTGGAATGTCCTTGATAGTTGATGAGATAAAGAAGGTATAATATATACAATGGAATACTACTCAGCCATAAGAACAGATGAAATGTTCTGAGATTACTACTTTTGTTTGGGATATACTACTACATTTAAGAAACGGTTTCTTAGGTTGAGAGTTACTGAAGCAAAAATATCTGGTGTTAAAATTCTTATGTGTTGTATAGCCTTTATGATTTTTGGAAAAGTAAAATGTGTAAGAGAGTCTGAGTTGCATTTTTTCTGTTTCATAGATACTGTATGTAGCGGTGCTGAGGGACAACATCAACTCCAGGGGAAGACAGACTCAGCTGAGGCTGCTAAAATAGAATCCCAGACCCCGGACAAGTACCTCATGCCTGGCTCCGAGCCCACCAGGAAGAAATGGGACAAAAAGTATCTTTTGTATATATTCTAGGACTTCAATTTTTCCATCAACAAAGGAATGAAGGGTTTATTTCATTATAACTCTTAGTTTTAAAAAACAAATTGACATAAAAACAAACTTTACCTTTCATACTGCATAAACAGTTCAGTTTAGGATATTTATGTCATGTCTTCATATTCTTACAATTTTTTTTTAAGATTTTATTTATTTTTAGAGAGAGGAGAAGGGAGGGGGAAGAGAAGGAGAAAAACAACAATGTGTGGTTGATGTTTCACCCCCTACTGGGGATCTGGCCCACAAGCCAGGCATGTGCCCTGACCGGGGATTGAACTGGTGACCCTTTAGTTTGCAGGCTGGCACTTAGTCACACCAGCCAGGGCTATTCTTGTATTTCTTTAGCCATGTGAATTTCAGCAAGTTATTGAATACCTCTCCCTCAGTTTCCCCTCCTGTAAAACTGATATATTGGTAGTGCCTACCTTATAATGAAACTGAATATTAAGTGAACTGATATGTGAACAATGCCCAGCCCAGCACATGTGTATAGTAAGTATTAGTTACTACTGTTGTTACTAACATCTTGGTTATTTTTCATTGCATGTCTTATGATTTTTTTTTCTTGAGTTGGGTTTGAGAAAGTAGGACAAGAAGGAAGAAACATGTACCAGAGCCCCAGAACGTAGTGCGTATTAGGCTCTGTGCTGAGCAACTATCACTGCGGTTACAGACACTAATATTATACAGACAAGGAAATCAGCTTCCCGAAGGTCAACATAGTGACTGGTGAATTGAAATTCGGGTCCTAAGTTCTTCACAAGAACACTATTTTACCTAACATAAAACCTAGCTAAAAATTCTTCAAGAAAAAAAATTAGAAAACATGTGACTTTTTAATGTATATACAGTGGCTTTGGAGTTAGTCTTTTAAAAGTTTCCACAGCAAAATCAAGGGTATTCATGAAAACTTTTAGAAACTGACCAGCCAATCTAACTTGTAGCAAGTACACAGACAAGCAATGGTCCTTTAAAGGTGGGTCAAGGTTTTGTAATACTGTCATGGATTTGTTCTCATTCACTGGTGGGCAGAAAGCAGCTCATCCTGATTAAGAGCTGATCCTTTAATTTTCAGGAATTTTATGAGCCAGTTGTTAAACATAATCATTATTAAAAGGCTAATAATATAAACTTACAAGGAAATTCATTTTATTAAAAACTAAGGTGATAAATACTAAAACTCATCACTTCATTATTAGATTCCTATATCTTACTATATTATCTATGCTCTCATGATCTATTGCATCTGTGTACCTCTGTGGTAGAAATGCTCTAAAACAGTGTGGCTCTGTGTGTCTCTTCTCAACTGCATGTTTAAAGATGTCATGTTGATAGTCTCGGTGGTAGATTTACAGCATGGAAATCATCAAATGAAATTACTCAAGGCTTGACTTATCATTTTGTTGTTTGTCTACAACTAAGAAAGTGATGGAAAAGATGTTAATATGCAGGTTAGTTAAAAAAGTGTTAGATATATAGCTGGTATATTGTGAATAGAACAAAAAATTGAGGAAGTAGTATTTTTCAGAAATTACATTTTGATTTAGAAAAGTTATTCAATTCATTGATAAACAGTGACGTTGTGGCATACATCCTTGTTTCATTTTCATCACACACCTTAATGTAAGTGAAAATACAAATCAATATCATATCCAAAGTACATTCACTATCAATTGCAACCATGGTTTGGCTATAGATAAATAAGTTTGCCAAACACTGATGAAAGCCTTCTGCAAGAATCAATTGACAATTTGGAATTTATAATAGACAGTACTGGACATTTTATTATATTTATAAATTGAGTGCTATACATACTTTATATTAGTAAAATTAATGAAATTGCTAATGAGCTTATGTACATATATGTTGTTGTTTTACAAAGCCTGCACTCAGTTCATCCCTCATCCAGAGGACTGAGTCTATGAGTCAGAAAATTGTCCTCAAATGTACGTATTTCAAGAGTTAAATATTAAACACATAAATACCTGTTATAACTTCTAATACTCTTGTTTCATGAATCCCGAGAAGTCAGGCAAAGATGGGCTGAAAACGTGGCCATCACTGCTGTCCTTGGCTGCCCTCTCCCTGTTGAGTCCTACTTCAGTCCACTTAGCTGGCGGGGAGAAGTGTGCCCGAGAGCTCCTGAGCAGCAGCTGCTGCTCCTGGTTGTCTCTGGCCCATGGCGTTAGCAGAGGGAGATAAGAGGCTCAGGAGTGGTGGGCTCAAGGGGAAGGAAATGGATGAGAATACATGTACTGCATTGGTGAGAGACCCTGAAGCCTGTCCTGGAAGTAGGCAGCCGCTTTCTCTCTATGCAGTGAAGTTCTGCTGGATGTTTGGGGGCTAAGGCTACAGCACAATGAAAAATCTTCTTTTGTCCATCCTTTTACTCTGACAATATAAGTTCCCTTTGGGAATTTAGAAAACCTTCACTGGATTTTTTTCCCAAATAGTATCTCGATCTCATCCTCTTGCAGTGGTTATTGTTCTCACAAATTATAGAAGCAGCATTTCTCTCTGATTACAATTATACCATGTCCCTTCCCTGGAATGTGGTCCTCAGCAAAGTTTGAACTAGAAGTCAAAGTCTGATTTCTTTCAGGATCTCAATCATAACATGGTTTCTTGATATACAGGAATGGTAGATAAAAAAAAAAAATTATGAAACATTGCAGAGGTGAAAATATTGCTAAACTGTATATTAGCTCTGTAATTTGTGAGACAAGAGTGCTAATTGTTCTGCAACAAGGGAAAAAATCACACAATGTCTTTGTCATGATATAGAATTAAACACAAGAAAAGCTAAGCATGTGGAAGCAGTCTGACAGTTTCCACCAGGGCTTCCTACAGCTGGGAGGAGCAACCGCGTCAGATGCCAAGGGTTTGAGGCCACGAGCAGTGGCACAGACGCTGCAGTGGGAGGAGGCAGCATGGAGATGCAGATCGCAGTGGCCAGGAGTTGCTTTTGAAAGTGGACATGTCTGCACCAGCGATGAGTAGGTGGAAGGAATCCAGAAGCATAGATTTCAGAAAAACATCTCATAACTTTTTCTGAATGCACATAACCCTCTCATGCTGGCTTTATTTTCCCACTTTTGATGAGCAATCTTTATAAGCAAAGTTTTATTTTCCTTTTAGCCCTACTGTAACAAAAGCAACTGCAAGCATGATGATTAGTGACAACTAACACTTAATCCCATTAGGGAAAAATTAGCCAGGGGAGGAGAGTGTAGCAGACTACAGAGCTGTTTCTCTGTCTAAATGTGGCAGCTGCTGTTTTATTCCAAACAGTTGTTTTTAGAAATACAGGGCCAGTGTTGCCAAGCTTTCCACTGTTTGACAGATAAATTAATTTTACTAAAAATATCTAAACTTTAACTGTTGAGAATTACCAATAATTTAAAAAAAAAAAAACACACAACAACTCTGAAACCAGAAACATGCAGGCTAAATAAAACCCACATGAAGGTCAATTTTGAGACATAAATTTGTAACTACTACTTGAAGCTTATAAGGCAACTAAAAGGACAAGATGTTTTTTATCTTTTTTGTTTTATTTTACGTTGTCTCACTAAAAAAAACAAACCAAATTTGTATTTGGGACAAATTAGTCCTAAGTACACACAGTGCTCTGATTTAAGGACGGTCAAAAGGGTTGGAGAGCTCTTCACTACCCAGAGTCACCCTTCCTCCTTTCAAGCCAGGTAATGACTGCAGTTTTGTGTCGTTCCAAAGTGTCGGAGGGCCTGATTTGCACAGTTCCAATCAGGCCAAGTAGTGACTTAATGGCTTGATAAGCATGACTTAGTTGGACATTTGCATGGAGTTCCTGCACTCTGTTGACATTTCAAGTACAAAGTTGACGATTGATTTATTCACACACCAGATAAAAGCATTTGTACCCAACAAAGACTTATGTACATTCATCAAGTGGTATTTCAAGCAGCCAGTCTATATGAGGGGGTTTTATTAAAAAATGAATTTTTATTGTGACGGCCTAAAGCAAAAATCTTTCTTATACACTCAATCATTAGCATATAAGAAATGTTCCCATTATTTTATTTACTCATTACTGATTACTTAAAAAAGTGGAAATTTGTTTTATACTTGAATGGAGTAAACTTTCGTGTTTAGTACAAACAAATCATTAGTTAAATAATAAATTGATAAGTACCTAGGTATTATAAACTTTCAATAACTATACTACCAATAATAGCAGCACTTCCAGACAAACTTGCAAGTCAGTTCTCAAAAGCAACACATTGCCACTTTCATACTCTTTAATAAGCTTTTTTGTAATGTTCTCATTCAATGAGAAGAAGAAGCAAAAATTGCAGAACAATGTTTCCTGAAACTGTGAGGGAGAGCATTATTCAAAACTAATGGCAAATATACTTACATGTCACCAGCAACTCCATCTCCAGGCTAAAGCTATAAATTTTTTACTAACTTCCAGTGAAATATTTATGACAGTTTCCCCCTGAGAAATAATTGCAATCTCTATAATGCCTGTAATAGGAAAATGTTCTAAGATCTGGGAAATGTGTGTCTCTTTACGGTTCAGCAGAAGTTCAGAATCAGAGCATCAGCAAACCAGGAAATTTGGTCACGCCAGTCTTATACCCTACATAGTGGTCATCTGCACAACCTGAAGATGAATAAAACTCCTTGGTGAGAGAGTTTTTCTGCTGATCTTATGCTTCTTACAGTTTCTGAGATCTAACCGCTGTACTTGAACTGGACCAAGATCGCCATGAAACTGCAAAGCTGTGCAAGGCTGCTTTGGGGCGTGTGTTCATGACACTGACTAAACAGACATTACAAAATGTCACTGGCATAATGTTTATTGTATTTCTTGAATTGAGTGTTTACTTTCCTTGGCATTATAATAATATATGTGTTACTAAAAACATCAACACAGAAAGGCTGGTAAAATTTAACAAAAAGCTAGGAGAGTAGTTGTCTAATACAGAGTTAAGAAATAAGATGTTTTCCCCCAAATGGAAAATATTCTCCAGAAATTTTTAAATAACTGAGGCTGATGAGGGCTCCCTTGCCATCACATATACTTAAAAAGTAAAAGTTAAGTGAATCAGAGGAGTTTCGGGTACTTCATGTTATCAGATTGTAAGCTCAATTGATTTTGTTTTCACTGAAGTGACCAGTGGTTACACACAATCTAGTTAAATCAAGTGGCAATTTAAACTGTGCCAACGTATCACTAAAATAAATCCATTCAAAGAGAAAAGTAAAATCAGGCTGATTGGGTTCACACACACACCTTTGGCTGACTGATATGACTTTTCACTTTTTAACCTTCCTTTGAGTGTCTCACAGACACAGCCTAAGCAGCAGCTCCATAAAACCCCAGGATTCATTCTGAACGAAAAGTGAGTGTTCAGCATGAGAAGACAAGACTTTTTCCCCTACAACTGCCCAGGGATTAAATGTGCCATTGAGAGCATTTCATTCAACTTCTCCATTACTGCACTATGGAGGAATACATCCTTATAATTGACTCCTGCATACTAAGCAGGAAGCTTAGCCAGCCCAAAGCAACATTCAGAAACAGACCTAGATAGGTTCGGGGAAGCTCTGAAGCCTGATAACTAACCCCTTTCCCATGTTGCCCTCAGGATGACTTGGGACTTTAGAGCCATATCATAGTCAGGCCAGTATTTCTCAAGGGGATTCAAGGCCTAAAATCTTTCTCAACCCTGATAAACCCAGTGCTTCAAGTCAGCACTTTAATGATTGATTTTTTTTAAAAGTTTTTAATTGACTGGAGAGAGACAGGAAGGAGGACAAGGAGGGAGGGAGGAAAAGAGAGAGAGAGAGAGAGATTTGTTGTTCCACTTGTTCATGCATCCATTGGTTGCTTCTTCTATGTGCCCTGACCCAAGATCAAACCCACAGCCTTGGCCTATCAGGGTGACACTCTAACCAACAGAGCTACCACAGCAGGGTTTTATTGACTGCTTTAGAAAATCTACTGAACTATCTGAATCCATAAAGCCAAAGTCTGTTAATGACATTTCATAACATTCCATATGACTGTTTCAGAATGGAGTCTTCCATCCACCCATCCACGGGTCTCTGACACAAGGAATGACTATTGAGGAGATTCTCCAGTTTACTCCTGGGGTGAGAGAGATAATGTACTTGTAGACTGGGTCCTCTGAGTGCTCTGGAAGTCTGGCACGGTATGTAGCTAACGCACATTGTGCTGATTTTTATTCCAGAGTTGCAAATGTTACTCAAAGATGAAAGTCCGCACTTCGGAATTACCTTACAGCATTTCAAATACACATTTTCCATGGATTCTGACACGTGGCTGGGGTAGCATCCAGAAACATGTGTTTATTTAAAGCAACACAGATATAGAAACGCAGTGACAGTTGAGTACCACTTGGAAGTAGATTCTGTTTATTAGTAATGGACATTGCTAAGGTCCATTCTGTAATTAAATTTCTCTTCAATTTAAGGGAAAAATGCAATTAATTGTTTTTTCCTGTCAATCTTTTTTTGGATATCAAGATGTGTAAGCAGAGATTCTCAGTAGCAAATACGATGTTCTGTCAGGGTTTAAATCCAGACTTTATTTTTCTCTGAGTACTTGCCTTTGATAAATGAGCAGCAAAAGCGGTAGACTGTATTCCATTACTGAAATGAATAAGCAGGCCGCATGAAAAGCATCCCTGGCCAAGCCATCAATACTGTAAACACAAATTCCCCATGCATTGCAAAGCACGTGTCTCCTTCCATCAGAACATCCTGTGTGGGCTTCATGTGTATGAGTGATTATTTGATTAAGAGAGTTCATCATTGGTGTCAGAATAAAGGTAATCTCCTAGACCAGTGATTTTCAACCGGTGCGCCACGGCACATTGGTATGCTTCAAGGATTTTTAAAGCAAACTAAGTGAAATAAGCCAGTCAGAGAAAGACAAGTACCACATGATTTCACTCATATGTGGAATCTAATTAACAAATTGAACTAACAAGCAAAATAGAGCCAGACTCATACATAGACAGCAGGCTGAGAGTGTCAGGGGTGGGGGCTGGGTGGAGGTGGGGTGGAGAGATTGAGCAAAAGAGAAAAAAATCTTGGACATGAACACGACAGTGTGGTCATTGCCAGGGGCATGGTGGGGGAGGGGTAGAGGAGGATACAGGGGCATAAATGATGATGGACAGAGACTTGTCTTAAATTGTTGAACACACAATCCAGTGTACAGAAAATGTGTCGTAGAGTTGTGTGCCTGACACCAGTATAATTTTATTAATCAGTGTTATCCAATAAATTCAATAAAAGGAGAAAAAAAAACATGAAATACCTAACTGTTTAGTCAGGGGTGCTGACCTCTTTTCCCTTAGATTGTCAAATTAAAAAAATGACAACAGCCAATACAACAATAGCTGTCCTGTGTGACTGAATCAAAATTATACCTATTTTTTGTCAGATTGACAGCGACAAAAAATATATTTTTTGGTGTGCCACAGCATTTTAGTGATTCGTTTGTGTGCCTGTGAGATGAAAAAGGTTGCAAATCTGTCCTAGACCGCTCAGCAGGATTTAACAAGAGCACTGCCGCCACCTTGTGTCCAAAGTCTGCAAAATACTCTCCATATTTGGAGAAAAGCAGCTCTTCTTGATCAGATCTAATTAACTTTTACTTTCCATGGCCAAGGTTAATTCAGGGCTGTTTGAGAGTAGCAGGAAACAGCAACATTTCTGGAAACAACTGCACAAACTTTTCCACTATGACTCATTCAAAAACAAAATTGGTTTCTAATAAATTAAATCATTACTATTACTGTCAGGATTCACTTGTGTGAGTGATCCACTGTCTGATTAGATTTGGTTCCATAAAATCAGTTACCAGAAGGCCAAGAGTCTGCAGAGTCCCATGAATACTGCAGGCAAGTAGTATGTTATTTCCACATGAAGTTTGCAAACTGGAGGATTTTTGCTCTGATCTAGAGAATGGTAGCGTCTGGCCAATTACACTAATATTACTGAACTTTCAAGAGTGAGGACTGAAGTGCTTTGGTGCTGAAATTCATTTTTCTTAAAATACAGTTCACATAAAAATGTTCTGTCCCTACCAAATTCCTTGGGCTCACAGCTCAGTGGGCTGAGCATGCCTATCTTCCCATGTGATAATGGCAAAGACACTTAAGGTCTCACTGTGGGCTGCTCAGCTGGAAAATGATAAGCCTGAAGTTACTCCACAAATCTAGGCAGTGGTGAGAAATAGCTACTACATATCATACATCTTGTATTAAAAAAAGATGTGAATGTCTTGTGGGTAGAACCAATGCCAAAAGTAAGACATAGAAAATTACTGGGAATAGAGATAGTTCACTGGGTAATGAATTTAAGGGAAAAAAGTTTAAAGTGGCCAAGGCTTTCCCTTGACCCACACAATTGTGTTCTCCTTAGTCAGAAACTTTTTTAAAAATTATAGCTAATGACCTAGTCTCATCAACAGAATTTGCCCAAACAACCATTATGGACATGATCTACACCCAACCCTTCCTCTTGCTACCATGATTTGCAAACAAAGGAAACTAAATAATTCCATTAAGCATCTATTATTCTATGCCGAGCATTTTGGCATATCTCTATATCTCACTCAATTCAACAGCCCTGAGAAGTAGGCTTAATCACTTCTACTTCTCACTAAGGAAACTGACAATGGGAGAAGTTACGTAGCTACATCAGTATAGCACAGCCAAGAAATGATAGAATCAGAATTGAAACAATCTCTGTTTAATGCCAAGACTCTTCTAAATCTCACAATTTCCAATAGCCGGGAAATCCCAGTATTCTTGGGGAACAGGAAGAGGATCCAAAGTCCTGGCTCCTCCTCTCCTCCCAAGCCCCATGTCTGTTTTACGCCATGAGCTCTTTAGCATTAGCTGCCAGAAAACACAGTATTGAGGAACTCCAAGTTAACCAATATATCTCAAACATTAGACTCTTTCTATTGTGTGCACATTAGCAAGAACAAACGCATCCCTAAACTAAATGTATCTTAAGAAAACATTCAAAATATTTTCACCTAATGCCAGGATTTTACCAAGAACCTCCTAACACATATACATAAGATATTCAGCCCAATCAGTTCCGTGCCAGACTAAGTTTTCTGAAACATTTATTCCATCTATCACTTAAATATTCCAAGGACTTCAGTATTTTCATGTGGTTTAGAATAACACCTGTATAACTGAGCATTTGAGGCCATCCCCAAACCACCTTATACCCAGCAGGTAGCTACTCCTACATTCCATTTTATGAACCTTCCTCTCTAATCAGTTTCTTTTTATAACTCATCAAAACATGATCTTGCTTACTATTCTCTAGTCCTTTGCTTAAGACACTCCCCAGATATGAAATACTCTTCCCCACCTCGTATCTGTATTCAGATGCTCCCTATAGTACCTCAGCCTTGGCTTCCCCCCTTTTTTATCATCATGTTGGCTTCTGATAGTCACCTTACTTAGATGCTAACATCTTGCAGTTCTTACTCTCTTTTTACCCGTCTGTAGAGCATATCTGATGTGCACACTTATTTGACCCCATTATAAACTACAGGCTCCTTTGGGGCAAAAGTCTCATTCTATTCAAGAAAGCATCATATTTATTAAGCATCTACTCAGAGCTAGGCACTGTTCATGTGAACTCATGTTCTAACATAAAATGTGTTACTAAACAGAAAGCCCAATGAAGGTGATCAGAAAGTATTTGTAGGAAAAAAAAGATAAAAAATGAAAACTAGTGTTTTTAAGGGTACTGCAGTAGACATTTTCATATACTTTATTTCAATAAAACCTAACCACAGTCCTGGAGGTAAAGTTGTTTCCTAATTTTCAACAACAAAGATACTAATACATAATATTGTAAACAATTTGGCAAAGATCATACAATTAGTATGTGCTGGAGCCCTGGCTAGTGTGGCTCAGTTGGTTGTGCATTGTCCTGCAAAGCAAAAGGTCACCAGTTCGATTCCCATTCAGGGCATGTGCCTGAGTTGTGGGTTTGGTCCCTGGTCTGGGAGCATACAAGAGTCAACTGGTGAATGTTCTCTCTCACATTAATGTTTCTCTCCCCTCCTTTTCCCTCCACTCCCGTCTCTCTATAATAAATAAATGAATGAATAAATAAATTTTTAATATGTGCTAGAGTTTGAATCAAATACATAGTTTTTGGTTTCAAAATCTATCATTTCTCCTTTTATGTGGTAAAGTTTTCTTGTCTTAGAAGTGAAACCCTGTGACATGCCTGGAAAGGCCAGAATAAAATAAAGTTAATTAGTAAGAGTTACTATGAATATCTCTTGTTGAAGGAACCTCAGATCCTCCAAAGTGAATCAGGAGAGTAAAAATCTAGGTAAATTCCTTGGCAAGTGGAATGGGGAAACTGAGGCAAGCGGCAGATTCACACTGGTCCCATCCAGCGCCCCCACTCACCTGCCTCCTTCTCCCTTGCATGACCATTCCCTTAATCATTAAGCATTCGGAATGGTGGCACTCTGATCAGCATCAACTAATCTTAGGAAGAGAGCCTTAGGTTTGTTGACCACAAATACAGAATTTTGGTCAAATTAGAAATAACCATGAGGCCTCAGTTGTGTCATAGTTTCCCTGATGCATCACAAGGGCATCAGGCCCAGAAAAGCAGCAAAGCCAGGCAAAGAAATAGCATGCTGATAGCTGCACCAGCTGCAGTGAATAATGGCCCTCTACTCCAGTGCTGACCAATGAGTGGAGACCATGACCCGAAAGGACACACATGGAAAGCTGTGAATATTCTATTGAGATCCTCTCCTGAGACCACTCCTAAAATTCTAGCCTTTAAAAAAACAGATAAAAATCCTTAAGACAAAGAACCCACTGCGCACTCTCATGCTCACTCTCACTCACACCTGCGCCTCCTCACTCCTTTCCTTACACATGTCCTTTGCTTTTTTCCTCCTAAGCTCCAAGGAACCCTTTTTAACCTTGGTAACTTGTTTCCTGACTCAGGTGGTTCACTTCTTCTGCCTTGTGACTTTCTTTCTAAAAGGCTAAATGAACTTCTTGTGCTAGAGTTCTTGGTTCTGAATTCTTTCATAGCCGAACTCAAGAACCAGGGTCTAACACCACCATCAACATCAGGAATATTGACTTTTAAAGAGAATTTCTCTCTTTACTACTGCAGTGGACCCTAAATTGTAAATAAGACCTTAGCACTTAATTTGAATACAGAAGTTTAAATATAGGTACTTTTTTTAAGACTGTATTGATTGAATAACCATTTTTGTGGATTTAATGTATTTATACCATTGGACTATTTCCTCCTAACAGATATATCTCCAATGAAAGGTTAGATTAACTTCTAATTACTTTAGCTAAGGCTCTAGAATGGGGTAAATACACAGGGCAGGGATGTTTACCCCATAGCATAGAGTTGCTTCCTTTGAATTCAGAGTCCTTAATAGGGTGTCACCAACATGAGAGGTCTCTTTCTTTCTTTTTCCCCTGCTTGGCTCTGTGTGTGACCTGTGTATGCACCTTAGCTCTCTGGCTTCTTGTTGGGCTCACCCAGCAGAGGGCACTAGCAAGGATCAGAAAGCAGAAGAAAAAAAAATTCAGAGTGGGATCCTCAGCACTTCACTACTCTTCCTCTCCCCCACCCCCACCCCCACTTCAAAACACATACCTGCACTCACTCTCGCCCACCCGCAGTTTGGCAGGGGCTGCGACTCTTGCAAGGTGGTCCTGCTTCCGTGGCCCTGAGCTCTCTCTCCTTGCCCCAGGCCCTGATTTTGGAGTTTGAGTGCCTTGTGCATTTCTAAAAGCCCACTCACATCTCTGAACATAGACTTTCTTCAAAAAACCTTCTGAGCGAGCCATCTGTTTTTCGCCAGGCTCCTGACTGGTAAGCTAATTAGAGCAACGTATAAAGAATAGCCATTATTACTTCACTTTGGCTTTTCCTATGACTCCAAATTTATACCCAGAATCTGAAATGCAGACGTGTATAACTCATGAGAGCCCGAATTTATTGCCTATCCCCACAGGCTAGTTCCTTTGCCAGGACTCAGAATTACTTCTCTTTGGGATCACTATTTTAGTCTTTAATAAAAAAAATAACCTATTCATTTTTACCTGTAAATAAAAACCAAAACAATTTTCTGTTTCTTGGAATCAGAGACATACACACCTAACTCAGTCATTGGAGACAGTTCTTGTACTTCTACTTCCTAAGAGAGAGACTGAAATAGTCCAAACTACACAGGTAAAAAAAATACAGTGTAAATAATACATTGAAACTAAAGAAGAAGCATTTGATATACATTGCCTTTTAAATTTTTACATTAAATTGCTTCCTAAGCTATAAATATTTATAAATGTTGCAATCAATGAGTCCTTAAAGACTGAATATTTTTTCTTCTCTGGTTTAGTTCCTTTTTGACCCCCTCTCTACATGAGTTCCTTGGAACTGGTTTCAGACACAGCTGCTGTGGACAGGACCCTTCGGTTGCAGGTCAGCCAGTGTGCTCCTCCGGGGCCGGGCCGTTCAGAGAAGGGAAGCAGTTGTGAAAGGCTGGGGTTGAGCACAGAGGACTCTTCACCGATAATGAGTACAGTAGCTAGCACTCTGCTAAAATAACAACGATTATGTAAATACTAAATAATTTCCATTTTTTCAAGACACTTTACAGTTTTAAAGTTATTTATTTTAATAGATAATATGTGTATGTGAGTCAAAATCCAAAAGGATGCACACTGGATTACGTTTTAATTGCTTTTTTCAAGACAACTGTTTAGGAAAACCAAAGTCCTTTAATCGTCACCACAACATGAGATATCGTTATTCGTACTTGCAGATGAGGTAATACAGGCACAAAGAGGATTAGGGACTCGGCAGGGTCCCACAGCAGGGGGTGTCGACACTGGGACTTGAACCAGGCAGCCTGGGGTCGGTGCAGAAACCAGTCTCGGAATCACGCTGCTGGACCTCGTACTGTAATGCTCCACCTCCCCCTTGCCTGCTTGCTCAGCTCAGCACAACAGGAAGTATCAAAATAAATAAATAGTTTTTCACAGTACTATTTAAACGTGGAAGAAAATGAAATGTATCTCTGAAAAAGAAACTTATTTCAGAAATGTGGGGCTCCTTCTCAGTGTTGCATAAATGCTCCTGACAACTGGTTGTTGAAAGCCTGGCGCGCCGCCCAATGGGGATAAAAACGACCCGCAGCCTCTCCTGGGCCACTCACGCCTGGGACCGTCACGGGGGCATAAAAATACGCGTAAACCACTGTCTCACAGCCACAATCTTTTCCCAGTTTCTAGCTATGACCCTTGTACAATAATTACAGTTCCTTCCTCCTCGTTTGGATAATGCTTGTCGTAATATGTCTGCGAATTGATTGCAACAGTTGTAAACATTTATAATTTACCAAGCTTTTTAATGTAGAAGTGTAAAAGATAATCTGTATCAAGTGCATCAGCCACCATTTACTTTGGTTTCAATTTTATTTATACTAAACTCTTTACCCATGTGGGTTTCACTATTTTCTTTCTGGGAGGTGAGACACTTCCCTACTTTAGGGGCCTTGATGTAGCTTTCAAATAACTGAGTGCCCAGGGGCTAGGTGAGAGGTTCCCAAACCTGGCTAATCATCCTAACCCCACGGTCACAGTTCCGCAAATACAAGTTCTCAGGTTCCACCTTGTAGTTTCTGATTCCGGCTCTAACAAGGCCGCAAAATACGGTATTTCTCCCCAGATGATTATAATGGTTTTCCGGTGCAAAGATTTCACCAGTGTAAAATGAGAGCTGTGAACCCCCAGTTGGTTGGCTAGGAAAATATCTGTTTTTATAACAATTTCCACAGTTCAGATTACTGAAAGGACAAGACCACAGAGTATACTTAACACTTATCTAAAGCTTTTAATAAAGGATGCTGTGCAGGAGGAGCAAGAGAGCAGAGGCAATTCCTGGGGCTCTCAGATGCTCCCTGTCACAGCCCTGCTGAAGTCCTTTTCACTGGAGAGCAGGCCTTTGTTACAGGGAACAAATGGGGGATATTTCAGAACAGTTACTTTCTCCTCCCACTGACAAACACAAAGGTGATTTGTCTGTCTACTTACCATGAGAAGTTGGTGGGACTCCTGGATGTAGAGCCCCCAGATGTGCAGGGCTCTCCCAAAGCTGCGGCTCACACAATTTTTTACTTCTGGAGCTAGTCCCCACTCAGCCTCCAGCGATTCATCAAAATCATCAGGTAAGCCGTCCTACCAGTGTCTTAGCTTCCTGGATTCCGCTCCCAGTTGGCTATTTCTCTGTATTCATGTCTCTACATTTCAAGTGCCGGTTTGCCTTGTGGTTTAGTCCTCTTAACAGGTTCACTGAAAGTTGTTGATTTTCAGTGGATTCAGCTTTTTTTCTTGTTGTAAGGACAGGGATAATGACTTCCAAGTTCTTTACATGTCAGCCTTAAAACCTGAAGTCTGAGGATGTTTTTGGTTAACAAAAAATGTTTAAACTGCAATAAAAAATTGTTTATTTGAGCAGAGAAAAGATTATAGTCTTGGAGGTAGTGATTCAGGTGGCAACCTGAACTGTGCTGCAAATGAAACAAAGAAAGGCAGGGTTCATAAAGGCAAAACCACAAGAAGCTGTTCTCATTGAGGTTCTCCATGTAAATGAAGGATTTGGCTGGGTCAGCTGGGAATGGCTAGACTCATTATGTAAATGAAGGATGCAGTTTGTCGATATGGATTAGTTCCTTTCAAGGTGAGAATGCAGATGGTCTGGTCGTCATGATGAGAAAGTCAGGTCCACATACCAGGGGGGACCCCAAAAAACTGGAATTATCTTCTGGAGGGGAGCCCCTTGTAGTACAGGCTTCCCCCACTAGATGTGTGTTCTAGGAACCATCTGCATCCATGTACCAGCTGGTGGTGTTGTGAGGCTGCATTCAGCTTCCATGAACTTTTTTTGAAGACTTTCAACATGCGTGCCCATTTCATGATGGCGACTCATGAGTGCACCTGCCCACACCGCGCTGAGTGTGCAGCAGTTTTTGACTGAAAATGGCAGTGACCCTCCTGCCCCGTCCTCCCTACTCACCTCATCTCACCAAAGTGACTGTTTTTATTTTTGTTTGTTTCCCAGATAAAAGAAGTCCTTAAAGGGCAATGTGGAAGAAGTGGAAGAAAAAATGGCAGAAACACTGAAAGGTATTAAAATCAACAAGTTCAAAAACTGTTTGAGCAGTGGAAAACATGTCTGGATCAGTGTATTGCCTCAAATGGAGAGTATTTTGAAGGTGACTGAAATTCAAACATGTGAAAATGAACATACAATTTTTTATAAACAAATCCCTTTTTTCCTGGCTCCTACCTTATATGTCCATGTAGCAATTATTGATCCAGGACATTTGCTGCTCATCCTGGAGCGGAATTTAGCAACAGGAGAGCAACTCAGCCACAGTTCCAAGAACTGAGCTGTGAGACCCGGGCAGGCCCCACTTCCTCAAGGGCCTCCTGAGACCTTTCAAACTGGCTCCCTTGGCAATGTTCATTCCATTTTATTTGTGTTTCTTTATCACTTTATAAACAACCCCTAGGTCTATTTTGGAGTATAAATAAGAGGAGACAACAGCCAATGTTACCCCACAAATGACCTGTGACTCACTTCACATTGCAGATAATATGTATAGAACCCAATTTACTGTGTTTCTGTCTCCACAAAAGGAGGTTTATTAAAAAACCAATAGCATTGTAAGCTTATATGGGTGGATTTTCTTAGTGTAAAAAGTAAACTAATAATAAAGTTCATTGTAGAATATTTTTATAAAAGTAAAAATTGAACTTGAGAAGCAGACTGCTAATTTAATACTCATGTTATGTCATTTTCCAGAAAACAAAACAAATGGAAACACCATGAAAAGAGTGTCTCCAGTACGAGTCATCCTCATCCCCTCTCATTGTCTTGACAGGAACCTCCTAACGCTCAGCAGCACTCAGCTGTAAAGAGTAATGAAGGTTCAGAGCAAAAACAATGTTTTTGGCTTAGTTATCATAGAGTGCTAACATAAAGTCCTAAAATCTTTTACCTCTTACCACTTCCTAAAGTATTCAGTTATTTACAAAGAATGCAAATTAGGCCAGTATTTTCATAAACTTTTCTATTCTTTAAATTTAAGCCATCTAAGCAAATTTGAATGTAAGATAAGCACTGGAAAGTATGTTATCTGACTTTTGCTACTAACCTACACTGGTTATTCCGGTCGGCTCATCAACATCACCTGATCTAATGGCATGAAGCTGCAGTTATTGAAATCTGAAAACTTCATCTAATATGTATTCTACAGAAGTTTTTCAAATTATGTTATGAATTATAAGAGTTCTTTTATATTTTCCTTTGGACAAGAGTGGTGATACATCCTCTACCCTGCTTCTAATATTTGAAAATACTATAATGCATTTGGGAATACATATGCATACACAAACACAGGCAAATAAAATTTAGGGTCGCAAAAGATTTTATATTGCTATTTTTTCATTGCTTCACAACAAAGATATTATTTCTATGCTTTCTAGCATAATGATATGCCAAATAAGGAATGATTTAATCAGATATTCAGAAATTCTTCAGTTTTATGTATGTGCATTCAGGGAATACAGATTAATTAAAAAGAAAATGCATTGTCACTAAAAAGAGAATTGATCTTATCATATGGATGGGAGTTGACTCCTGTAGTTATCTATTGAGATAGCATCTTTGGCCCCTTAGGATTTATTCTGTGCTATAATTTCAAGTATTTGAAAGTCATATCCTTTCTGCAAGTTACAGAATTATTTTTTTCTCCCATCAAAAATTGACTTTTTTATATAAGTTTCCCACTTCAGCACAAATTATTTACTGCTAGATGGCTTCATGAAGACTGCCCAAAATAAGCTTACTTCCTTAATATCCTTTCAATCAAAAGCAGAGGGGAATCCACAGGGAATGTTTAGTTATATCAGAAAGGTAGAAATCTTGACTAACTTGATGTTTTCTTATGAAAGCATGTTTTCTTACAAAATTCTCTTGACAGAGAGAGTTTCTATATTAGTTTTGATTTAACCTGAGTAGGATTTTCTAGAAGAGAGCCAGTACGCACTTCACTGGAGGTGGCAAGGCAAATGTGTGCGGTTCCCGTACTCTCCCTGCACAAAGAAACCAGATAAAAAGGAAACACTGGGTGTTTTCCCCTCTCAGGGAACTATATTGTGACCTCCCCCATTAGTGCTGTCTTGTGTGCACAGAGATCTTCTTAGAAATGTGGTTTTATTGAAATAAATAATCATCCTTGTCTGTTACTAGATGATGTTTCACTGTGATTTTGATAAGGTCTCTCAAAATAACGCGAAAAGAACTGTGAAGTGTTGGAGGCTAAAAAAGTAAAAATAGTATGTTTCCTCCCACTTTCTAAGTTCTTCTAGCTGTGCTAATAGTACAATTAACAGAGACAGATGAATAGGGGAAAATAGACAGAGCTTATCATAGATGTATGAGTACATGCTGAGGTGTCATATATAGTGAACTCTGGACCACACTGGACAGTGAAGTTTATATGCCTTAATGGACAAAGAAGCGGGGAAAGGGTCTGATATTGAAGAAAACAGACAATGCAGCTGAGGAAGAACAGAACATACATAGCAGAGCAATTCTTGCTAGGCAGCCCGGAAACCATGGGATACAGCCGGCGCGTGTCTAGCTACCAGGCCCCCTGCCTGGAGCCGTCCTGTCTAATGTTAAGGTGGATATGCTAAGATTCCCTTTCTGGAGTAGGCCTTTCCATATGAATCTCTTGGGCAGGAACAGGGGAGGGTCAAAGTTTCTTTCAGTGTCTCTTGTTTCTTAATAGCCAGCTCGAAATCAATATCCCCAAAGGGGCAGTTTGGGGATGGCAAAACTTTGGCCCACTTCAGAAGCACATGCTATCTTAAATTGCCAAGTATGTTAATATTTGTTAGAAGTCTAAAGTGGGTGTTGAAAATTATCTTTCTAAATTGCTTTCAGTGTCACAGGTCTGGAAACTATATCTCTGGGAGGATTACAGAAATAATAAAGTGATGACTGCAAGTATCTTCCTGGCCTTCAACCCTAATGCTCTCTCCAAGTCAAATATCTATTAGCTCATTCAGCTAGCCCGGAGCACGGTATGTTAATTGAGTGCTTGATGCCCACAAGAAAGAGAAGAACCCTGTCACAAGGAGGGAGACGCTGGCCATACAAGCTAAAAAATATGCCACGAAGATCCAAAAACAGCAAAGAACTTCCCCACAAGGTCCAGGCTTTAAGAGTCACAGATGGGCACAATTTGAGAAATTTCAGGGGGGTTGTGGGGTGCAGAACTCACACGGTAAATGAAAAAGGAATTAGGCCATGGAGGGCATTTTGATAGTCTTTGAGGAAGAATAACACAGAGAAAATGAAAAAAAAAAGGAGACTGGGGAAGCAAATAAGAATTCTAATGATAAAGTTGGTAAAGTGTTAGTTGAATTGTGACGTGAATCTCTGCAAATCCTCAGTCAATTACTTATTTCTCAATAATCTGGGATGACTTTGGTTCTATTTGGATACCACATAAAACTGAAGCCTGCTTCAAGGTGGTTTCCAAGTTAGAAAAATGTATGCCCATCGGAGCCATGCCCTTCCTGACATATGGAAATGAGAGCTTTCCAACCTGTGAGCCAAGGCCTACTGGGTCGTACACGTGCTGAAATATCTATCCCAGGACCCCTGGAGGAAGCTGGCTGCAGTCCCAGACAGTCACAGCCAAGACAAGCAAACCAGAAATGTGCTATCATGAATGACATATAAGATAGGAGGTGAGATAGTAAATGAAGGGACAATAAGGCGAACACCAAATTCTGTAGTCACCTAGGGAGCTGCAGCTACACTGCGGAGAGAAAACACTTTGTAATCCAGGCGGCCCTTGCTGCAACTCTCCTTCCACTCTTGAGCTGACTCAGTGGAAGGGCAGCAACTCGACTCATGGGCACTGGTGCCGATTTGCAAATGCTCTAAATAAATGATGTCTGAGTGCCAGTCACTGGCGTTTCCAAACATTTCTCATAATCAGAAATCTCCTACTGTCACTTGGTCCACCAGGGTATTCCTTCTCCCTCCCAATCTCTATGAGAATTGGCATGGAGAGAGAGGTGTCTCACTCACCTGCAGCACGTTCTGAGGGCAGCTAGGTGCACCCAAGCATACCTTGCTGTGATAGTAAGGGAATAATATGCATACTGTTACTTTTTTGCATTCCCAATACCTGGCATTACCTAGAAGAAAGTAAACCTTCTTATTCTATGGTTACACTCTGGCTTAAAACTAAACTAAAATTAATTGCAGAGAGGCAGAATGATGGAAATGTAAATCTCAGCTTTTGGACTCACAGTGTTGAATTTGAACAGTGCCCCTGGCACATAATGATTGTATGATCATAGAAAATGTATATAATATAGGATGGGGATGTTGATAATACTAACGCCTACCTACTAGATTCATATGAGGACAAGTAAAGAACTGTAGGTAAAGCACTTATACTGAGTCTAGACCAGAGCAGCTGCTCAATAACTATTAGAGGTGTGTATGCATAATGTATATCAGGATGCAGCACATAGTAGGTACTTTGTGAAGTTAATCATGTCCAATTCTTTTCTCCCAACTCAGCCCATCAGCCTTTTCCCTTCATTACCATATCTAGTAGCATAGGACAGAAAATGATTCTCATGCTTTAAACCATTAGATCCTCATAGTTTAGGCAGATCTTGGATAATTTATTGTATTGTACGGAACTAAGAACATAAAAGGAATTATTGAGTTTTGCTGACTGCTGGTCTTTTATGGATTTTTTGTTTGTTCGTTTTGTATTTGCTATTGTCTCAGGAGAAAATACAAAATTCTATTTTATAACGCAGTAGTAAATTCTATTTCCAGATAAGTTTTAGACTTCCCTTGAAAAAAGAGGCTATTTGTCTATATGAATATAGAAAAAGAGAATTTCTGGAAGCAGAAAGATGATTTAATTTTCTTTTAGGTATCTTGTATGTCTAGACAAATCTCTCATTAAAGTTATCTTGGTTTTTAAATCTGTATTCAGAGATGTTTTGCTATTTAGGTCCTAGGCAGAATATGAACTTTCAGGTTTTTAATATATTTTATTGATTATGCTATTACAGTTGTCCCATTTCCCTCCTTTACTCCTCTCCATCCTACACACCCCCTCCCACCCACATTCTCTTGCTTTAGTTCATGTCCATGTGTCATAAGTCCTTTGGTTTCTACATTTCCCATACTATCCTTGCCCTCCCCCCTCCCCCTATTTTCTCCCTACCATCTATGCTACTTATGCTCTGTACCTTTTCCTCCCCTCTCCTTCTCCCACTCCCCTGTTGCTGTCCCTCCATGTGATCTCCATTTCTGTGGTTCTGTTCCTGTTCTAGTTGTTTGCTTAGTTTGCTTTTGTTTTAGGTGTGGTTGTTAATAACCATGTTTGCTGTCTTTTTACTGTTCATATTTTTTATCTTCTTTTTCTTAGATAAATCCCTTTAACATTTCATATAATAATGACTTGGTGATGATGAACTCCTTTAACTTGACCTTATCTGAGAAGCACTTTATCTGCCCTTCTATTCTAAATTAAAGCTTTGTTGGATAGAGCAATCTGGGATGTAGGTCCTTGCCTTTCATGACTTTGAATACTCCTTCTTGCCTGTAAGTTCTCTTTTGAGAAATCAGCTTACAGTCTGATGGGAACTCCTTTGTAGGTGACTGTTCTCTTATTTCTTGCTGCTTTTAGAATTCTCTCCTTCATTTTAAACTTTCATTTTTAGTTGGGACATTAAAAATAGCAAAATCACAACTTTGACCAGATAGATTTATCTGTTCTTAGTTCATCATCATAAGGTGTTAAGATTTTGTCAAATGCATTTTCTGAATGTGGTTTTGTCCATTGTATTAATATTTTTAATTGTATTGATCAATTTTTACACACTGAACCAGCCTTGTATTCCTGAGATAAATCACAGTTCACCAAGGTATATAACCCTTTTTATATATTTCTAGATTTGCATTTGTTGAGATTTTTGTGTTCATCCATAGTAATAAGAAATATTGGCCTGAACTTCTCCTGTGATGCCTCTGTCTGATTTTAGTACTAGGGTGCTACTGGCCTCATAGATTCCATTAGGAAAGATCCCTTCTTCCCACTTGTGAAGTTTGGGAGGACTCGGAAAGAATTGATAAAAATTATTTTTTGTGAGTGTGGTAAAATTCACAATTGAAAACTTCAGGGCCTTGATTTGTGGAAAATTTTTATTACTAAATCAACTGCTTTATATGTTATAGGTTAGTTCAGATTTTCTGTTTCTTTTTGAGTCAGTTTTAATACTAGATGTCTTTCTGGAATTTTTTAAAATTTAATTCAAAATTCCTAATTTGTTAACACATACTACCATTTAATTCTTTTTTATTTCAGTGACTTCATTTATAATGTCCTCTCTTTTATTCCTGACTTTGGTAATTTCAGTCTTTTTCTTTTTTTTTTTCAGTCTAGGTTTGTCAATTTTGTTCACCAATATTGGTTTCGATGGTTATCTCTATTTTTAAATTCTTATTTCATTTACTTTATTCTCTATTCTTTATTATCTATCATTAGTCTGTATTTTTATTATTTACTTAATTCTGCTTGCTTTTTTCCTTCTTTCTCTTGTTTCTTAAGTTGAAGGGCTAGATTATTATTTTTAGATCTTTCTACTTTTAAAAAACACATGGCCATTTAAACTACAAACATCCCTTGAAGCATTTCTGTAGATGTGGCCCATGAGGTTTGATATATTGCATTTTCATCATTTTCACTCATATCAAAGTATTAAACATTTTTTGAGATGCCACTTCACATCCATTAGGATGGCTATTTATTTAAAAAAAAAAAAGAGGCACATATTAACAACTCCACATACTGAGGAAGTGGACAACCCAGAGCCCTCATGCACTGCTAGCAGGAATGCAAAATGGTGTAGTCACTTTGAAAACAGTTTGGCAGTTCCTTTTAAAGTTAAACATAGAATCCACTCCAAGGTATCTATTCTAGAATACTGGCAAGATAAGTTCCATAAATGTTCACGGCAGTACTAATCATAGTTGCCCAGTAGTGGAAATAACCTCAAAATCTGGAAAAATAAAATGTGGTATATCTCTACAGTGAAATATTATTCAGCCATTAGAAGGAATACAGTATTGATTCGTTCTACAACATGGACGGACCTGAAAAGCATGCTATGTGAAAGAAGCCAGCCATCAAAGGCCATATATTCTATTATTCCATGTATATGAGCTATCAAGAATAAGCAAATCCATAGGGAGAGAAAATACATCAGTGATTTTTCAGGGGTTGATTAGAAGAAAGAATGAGAGTGACTGCTAATAGGTACAGAATTTTTTATTTGAATTTTTAAAAATTTTTATTATAGTTTTCCATTACCATTTATCATCTCCGTACCTTCTTCCACATCCACCCACCCCTCCCCACTGTTACAGGGTGCAGCCAAGAGGGGGGGACCCCAAATGGACATTTGAAATGGGGCCCAGAACTCAAGGTGTCCAGGAGATTCTAAGATTTTTTTTTTACCCCTTCCCCCCCACAGGTGCGAGTTGGGGGAAGGGGCACACAGAGCAAGAACATGCAGGGAAGCTTTGCAGCTAATCCATGGCATGGTCATTTAACATACCTATAGCCTTGGGCCGGTTGCTTGCATATGCTAAATAGCTATGGCCATGCTCTGGGCCAGGGGGATGGAAAGGGACACCTCCCTGAGATGTGACTGGGGGGCAGGTCCCCTAAGTTACAGCGCTTACGTGGGAGCTCGGAGGAGATTGGTTCCAGGACATGAGGTGACACTTGCCAGACCCATGATGGTGACCAGAAAAGCTGGAAAGAATAGCAGATTGAGGGCAAGTGTGGCCGAATGTGGGAGGAGTAGGAAATGGGGCTGCAGAGGAAGATTGGCGCGGGAATTTAAACCAAGATGCGGCAGCCATAGAAGGGAGAACCATGCAGTTTTGGCTGAGTGTGGACTCCCGTGGTCCTGGGGAAGAGAGGACCACATGGCTGGAATGGTGGAGAAAGGACCATATGGCTGGAGCAGTGGAGAGAGGACTATGCACCTTTGCCAGAGTGGGGACCCCCACAGCAGTAGTAGGGGGAACCATCACCCAGCTTTAGCAGAGATTCCGGCGACACAGCTGATGGTACTGAGATCCGAGAGAGGCCTACCAGCGGAGCACGGATTACTGGGAATAACCAGACATTGCCTGAGACTGGACTTCTATTTCCTTTCCTGAGATACGGTACCCCATACTGGGCAAAGGGGAAGGAAGGACTGTGTGTGTTTGTGGGTGTTTTAAGGAACTTTAAGATTTTGATAAAGACATTAGGTCACTACCTTAAGTTTGTATAGCATTAAATAAATGTTTTCCTTTCCTTTTCACGAATATCTGGCATTGAGAGATATCTTTCCTTTAAGTCGGGGGACAAGATGGACCTGAGTCTCTTTCCGTAAGAGTATTATCGTTCCAGGCCCCCTTGTTTTGTTCTACAACACCACCACAGTCATCACACCATTGTCTGTGTCCATGAGTTCTTTCTTTCTCTCTCTCTCTTTTTTTTTTGAGGTGATAAAAGTATTTGGAATTTAGAGAGTGATAATTATTTCACAATTTTATCAATATACTAGAATAACTGAATTATATAATACAAACAAAATGCTTATCTTCATTTGACTGTGCAAGAAAAAGGGCATGGGAAGGCATATGCAAGTGTTCTAGTGGGTCAAGTCAGTGAGTGGTGCAGGACTTCGGCTCACATTCCGTTGGCTAGAAGAATGTCACATGTCATCTCTCACATAAAACAGTCCTAGATAATGCCGTTGGGTACATGAACAAAAAATGGAAAATGTCTAGTCTGTGTCTGTCATAAGAATCATACTGATTAAAAATATATTGTGAATTTTCTCAATTACATGTTAAGAGTAATCACTGAATGGATATAGGTAGTATATATTTTCTGATTTCATGGATTATACATAAAAGTGATTTTTTCCACCATTGTAATCCAAGCAGATAATCGTCAAAGTATCTGCATTCTTATTCCAGTTCTTTGAATAAATAGTTAAGGCACTAGGTAATTTCTTGAATATTTTGGTCAGGAATAAAAAGGAGAGTTTGTTTACAAATTATTGAATGTGAAGGCCTGAAGTTTGAGATCTTCTATTGCCTTGGTATTTCACACATTAGCTTGTGAACTCAAATAGATCTCTGCCTTAAGTAGTATCTAACTTTGTTTTTGCATGCTGTTGCAATAGAAATTAAAATAATAATTAGCTTTAAAATTAAAGAACCTACATTTATAATTCCATTTCACTTTCAAAATGCTTTCACATATTTCATTCATTTTATTTCTTAATGACTCTGTTATTGTATTTCCTTTATAATTTCTAATATTTTAGATATATTATTAAATTTTCAATTCATCCTCACATTAAAAAATTTAAGTCTTAAATGGCATGAATTTCCCTTCATGAAAAATCTTTAGCCCTGTCTGCAGATTAATATAGTTAGTGTTTTCATTATTTGTATTTTTAAAATTTTGTGCAGTATTGTTTTAAGGGGCTCTTTGGACCCAGAGATTATTCAGGAGAGCTCTGAATTTTCCAACCAATTGTTATTTTTACTTTAAATTTTGTTACTTATTTCTAATTTTCCTGAAATAATATTATGGAGAGTAATCTCAATTTGAAAGTACTTTATTTTTCAAAAATATTCAAAAATGTCTTTGTAGAACGAATTGGTGACTTATGATAAATGTGCCATGAATGCCTAATGTTAAACATTTATTCACCCTTTCCAACTACATTACTCTACATGCACAGAATTTAAATACTACCCTAATGCACCCTCTGCTGGGTCAGCAGAGCATTATGTGCGACTCTAGGAAAGGCTTTGTCCTTCCTTCCTTCCTTCAGATGATCTTTAATTGAATCCTTCCACAAACAAGCACAGACTCTGAGCATCTGACCCAAGCTAGATCTCGCCCTGCAATGAGCCCCCCTCTTTAACACAGAGTTGCAAATGGCGAGCCAATCATGGCCTCCCAACAGGACAGGAATTCCTTCCTTGTCATTGCAATTCAAATTCTCACCTTGCAGATGAGGAAAATGAGGCTCAGACAAGTGAGGTCACTTCTGAGAGTCGCCCCTCTGAGGAAGGAGCAATGTTGTCCTGGGACGGGTGAGGTCACTTCTGAGGGTCAGCCAGCCCAGGAGAGAGCAGATCTTGACCTTCAAATGCCCAAAATATACCACATCTGGCATTCACTTCCTTGCATGTCTATACTAAAGACTCTCCTTTTCAGAGAAGCCTTCTTTGCATAATCTTTTGATGGTCCCTCCATTATCCGTCCATCATTTGTTTTCTTCGTAGCATTTTAACATAACGTGTGTCAGCTTTCCACATTAGATTGTGAGCTCACAAGGGCAATTATGTTCTCCTTTAACTCCCAGGTTCTGTCCCAGAACCTGTTACATAGCCGCTTCCAGGAAGTAATTTGTAAAATGAGTGAACTGGGACCAGGATGTGTGATGTCTCAGATAAGCCCTTGGCTAACTGCAATTCTGAGTTTGGTCAGTAGATGGCAGAGCTGACCAATAAATTTTTTGGTGGACCTCAGGAGCTGATCTAATGGTCACCGGGTGCCGGTATCCCAGACCAGGACACCTCAGAAGCTCTGCAGAGCAACCTGAAATAACAGGATCCCCCTCCCCACCATTCCATCTCTCCTTATACAGGGGGTCAACCAAGTGTTCCTAGATCAGCCAAGTCTGATTACTCTGAGGGGTCTCCTGTTTCTGTTTCCCCCATCTGTCACAGGAAGCTCTTGTTTCTTGGTTCTCTTTTCCTGCTGGGAATTATTTTTCTCTTGAGCTAGAGGTTCTGTATACACACAACATTCCAGTTAGCCCTCCAACATATTTCTGATTTTCAGGGCTTTCCTTAAGCTTATTTAACAGCTGGAGGATTGAATGTCATAAGGTGAGAGTAACAAAGCTCAAGCCTAGATGAAACGGAATCAGATGTGTGTATGTTCCCTGTCCTTACCCTTCTTCCTACCTTGGGGGGGGGGGTGGTAGCTGGGCACTGAGGAAACATGGCAGAAGGACAGGTGACATCTAGTTCGGTCAGCTGTGGCTGGAACTAGCCTTCCCTTGGCCCTCCTGACAGACAGTATCTTCCTTAGCCCCCTCCTTATACCCCATCCACTGCCCACCCACTGTCCTCCAGGGTCCATACCTTCCTGTCCAGGACAGTCTTCCCTGTATCCCCAACTTCCTTGTTTACAGAGGAGGTTTGAGATTAGTTAAGTTTTCCCTGGCCTAAGTCGGTGTATTAGTCAGCTTGGACCTTCAAGGTGCCATCAGGGATAATTTCTAATGAGACCTCTCTGCCTAGCTGTGGACAACCCACTGCCTTCTCACTGTGTCTCCTAAGGCCTTCCCTCTGTGTGTGTACGAAGGAAGAGGTCTCTGGTGTCTCTTTCTCTTCCTGTAAGGACCCCAACTCTATCACATCAGGGCCCCATCTTTATGACTCATTTATTTCCAGTTACCTCCTTCAAGGCTCTACCACTATATACAGTCACATTGGGAGTTAATGCTTCAACATATAAATTTGAAGGTGGGGGGGCACAAAATTCAGTCCATAATACAGTGGATGTCTTAAAGCTGGAATAAACTGGGGGTGGGTCTGTTGTGATTGGGCAGAAGGAACCCCAAGGGCAGTCTGCGAGCCCAGACCCAGCCAGGCCCAGCCTCCTGTCCTTCTTGGCTCTCAGCTTCTCTCAGAGGCTTTGCTGAAGGAATCCCTGATTCTACATATGCCCACAGAGGGCATCCTCAGAGCATTTGCGGACTCACCGTGTATGTGGACATGCCGGCACACCTACTGTGACAGTTATCAAAGGACCCTTGGCTACAAATTTATTCTTCAATACAGGCCGTTAAACCACGGAATTCCTAGAAGCATTTCTTCTTTAAAGCGAATACTATAAGCTTTCACAATAGAGGGCGCTGGAGGACTGCTGCAAGAGAAAGGGGCTCCTGCAGTTTTGGGAGGCAGTTCTGTGGGTCTGCCTTCTGGGGAGAATGACACAGAGAGCTCCGCCCCAGCCCCAGCCTGAAGGCTCCATCCCTTGTTGAGTGGGCAAGTGTTCGGCCTTGATCTGGTCTGCCTACAACCTCCCCACAGCCCTCTGGACAGGAAAGCTCAGCCCGACCGCTTTCTTCCCGCACATCTAGCTGGTTCCCTCTGCTGATCTCTCCCCACTGTGTCTCCTGCAATCTTCTAGGACAGCAGCTCTTTGGCAGGGACAATACACTTCGGGCATGCCAAACCCATGCCCACTCACTGCTCCGCAGAGCAGCCACCAGCTCTGGCTTGCCTCCCTGCCTGTGTTCCAGAAAGTATATTTTTCTGTCCCTTGACTGCAGAGCAGCTCTGCCTAGGCCAGCTAACACAGTTTTCTGCCACCCACTGGGTTCAACCATGCCTTTTCCAATGGAGGCCTGTGCCATAGAGAGTATTCTCATATCCTGTAGTTACCTTTTATCAGAGCCTCACCGTTCTTTATACTAAACTTCCCCCGTTTAGATCACTGTGGGTGTCTATCTCATGACTGGCTCTTGAGTCCTAAGCCTACCTGCAAAGTCACAGCTGTGCTCACATATTCGCAGGAAGGGAGGTGATTTAAGGAAAGGCGTAGAAGCACATTCAGAGACCCACCTTTCCCCACCACACACACACAAGTATGTGCACACAAATCCAAATGTCCAGTGTGGGAATACATGAAGTAAAGTAGTGATGTGGTCGATCCATTGTTGCAACAGCTCTCTATCTCTCTGGTCTTGGAGGGTAAAAGAACAGATGCCTCATGGAACTGGATGTTGTTGTGAGACATTCAAGATTTTCTCCACCGAGGGGGTCATTCTTGTCCCCACTGGGACCCAAGCTTGGCTGTTACATGCAGTTGGTCACAAGAATCAAAAGTGGAATGATGCTTAGAACAAGAGTGCTTCTGCCCAGCTCCGCACATTTCTGAACCCCCTCTAAATCCATTAATGTTTAACTGGCACAAAAGAAAGGGATTTGGGAGCCTACTTGGTTAGAGCTCAAGCATTCACTGGGCCACCTTCTGGGTAAGCCTCCAGTTCAGCACCTCTTGGTGGTGTCCATCCCATCATCCCAGGATTAGGTATGCTGAGCTGCCATCTCTGTTTCTCCCACTCTTTGCTCTTCTGTATCCGTGTAATCAAGTTGTGCTGGTTTGGGGCATGCAAAGCAGGAGCATGATCTATCCCACTCAGTTTTGCATGTCAGAGAGCCTGCTGTTTTGTTGGTAATATTCTAAACTTCCCTCTTCTCATTCCTCAACTTCCGTTTCTCCAGGTGCCCAGCACTGGAAGGCTATCACTTTCCCTCCCATTTCTCCCAGAGCCTTCAGCTCTGCCCACCCTGGCAGACAAGTTTACTAATTTGTTCATCCAATATATGATCCTTTTCCATACCATCAAGCAATTCTCTGACCCCAGCTGGGTGTTCCTGTCTCTATGTATCTGCAGACGACAGCAGATACCAGGTTAAGGTCTCTGTTCTACAAGACTGCCTGCTCCCTGTCCACTTCAGAAGCCAGTTGCAAATTCAGGACCTGCACTTCTGACTGATGAGCTACAAATTGGAGATTTCTATGTCCCCATTTTTGGATTCAATTAATTTGCTAGGATGGTTCATAGAACTCAGAGAAACATTTACTTATGTGTACCAGTTTATTACAAAATAATATAATTCAGGAAAATCCAGATGGAATAAATCCATTGGGCAAGGCATGTGGGAGCAAGCAAGGAGCTTCTATGCCCTGCTCCAAGAGTGCCAGTCTCCCCAGATCTCCATGTGTTCACCACCCCAGAAGCTCTGCGAACCCTGTCTTTTTGTTTCTTACCAGAGACTCCATTACATAGGCACGAATGATTAAATCATTGGCCACTGGTGATTGAACTCAATCACCAGCTCATCTCACCAGTCCAAGATTGGGGGGTGGGATGAGATGGAGAAGTCCAACCCTGTAATCACAGCTGTTGCTTCTCCTGGCAACCAGCCCGTCCTGAGGTCACCTAGGAGCTCTTCAAAAGTCACCTCATTTACATAAAATAAGATACTTTCTATCTATCTTCGTCACTTAGGAAATTCCAAGGGTTTTAGGAGCTCTGAGGCAGGAACAGGACAAAGAACAAATAATGGATTCGTTATTATAAATCATGATATCACAGTTCATTATTCAATGATTATGTTACACCATTCATTTCATTATGTCTACTTTATCACTTACTATCACATACTATCTCTCGTCTATGTCATATGGCCAATGTTTTCATTTATTTTCTTATGCATATTGATTATACTTATTTTTTTATATTTATTTTAGAGAAGGGGGAAAAAGAGAGGGAGACAAGAAACACTGATGTGAGAGAGAAACATCGATCTGTTGCGTCTTGTACATACCCCAACTGGGGAATGAACCCACAACCAAGGCATGTGCCCTGACCAGTAATGGAACTGGCGACCTTTTGCTTTGTGGGATGATGCCCAACCCACTGAGCCACACTGGCCAGGCTGATCATGCTTATTTTAAGTTATTGGTCAGTCCCTTCTAATCATTCTGCATTGGTGTGTGTTTATTTCTGACCCAGTGGCTCTGTAGTGATGGAAGTGCTCACTCAGCCCTCTCCTTGTCTCATTTGTGGGCTCCTCCTCTCTGGGGGTGCTGGACTGTAACTGGCTGACTCGGCCTGGCCCTGCTCTGCATCCCTCCCAGTGAGACCATATAGGGGCAAAAGATGAGCCCTCACAAGAAGCATGCTTGCCCCAACGACCCAGGAATGAGGACGACTGGCACCATGAGCTACCACTCATCAGGAAACTGGTTGTTGGAGAAAAGCAGCCCTTGAAGGAGACGCACTGTTGGTGGACATACAACCCTGGGCATGGGGGTGGGGGGAGATGTTCTCGGAGGGAACGTCTGGGAAGGCTCTGAGTGGACACGTGTTCTGATCGCTGTGGCTTGGCAGCAGGTGCTCACTGTGCAACGTAAACAAGGTCATTCTGTTGTGAGAAGCAAATATCTCTCCAAAATCTTATCTGGACTCAGGCAAATATGTCACTCTGAGAAACACAGAAATGAAAATGCGCCCCCTCCTGGCTAACACGAGTATCTGTCGCTCCTTTACAGTATTCAGCGTTGCCTCGTTCCATTTCTCTCTCCTCTTTGATTAACTGTATTCAAACAACTCAGTTACAGAGTATCTCACTTTCTTAACAGGATCCTATGCAGCACAGATGTCTATTTCTTAAAACTCCCTCCCAAATCACCTAACACATGGCCAAATCTCATGCAAATCCTCCTGACAAACTGCTCCTGAGAGGTCATATGGTTTGCCATTGTATGCAGTATCCCTGTATATAATAAGTGTTCCGATTGCTGTGACATTTAAATAAACTAAAAGGAAGCAAATCAACTTTATTTGATGCTAGGCACATTTGTGGTGTTTTTTGCCTGGAGAACCCTGGCATTTTGCATTTACTGTCATTGTCTCACTCGTGGTATGTCTGTGGGAAAGAGAAGGGGGTTCATAATCTTATTTTATAGGTGTAAAACCTGAGACCCGGTCAATGTATGTGGTTTGCCTAAACTCACAGCTATGAGCCTAAACCAAGCCTTCTGATTCTAAATCTGCCTCTCAAAACAGCCACCCAGAAACACTGCTCCCCAAGAGGACTCCTGCGCATCATCCTGGGGGCAGTGCAGGCCCCGGCATGGTAGACTGAGTGCCATGCACTCTGAGTGTGGGCCAGGAAGGGCGTACCACAGCACAACCAAGGCGAGGGAACCCTGCTTCACAGATGAGCAAACTGAACAGAAGGAGATGGGACTTGGCCAAGGTCACAGAGCTGGGAAGTGGCAGCAGCGGAACACCATCCCCAGAAAGAGGAAAAGGGTATAGAGGGGCAGCCAGTTTTTCCCCAGGACAGATAGGAAGTGTTTCTGAAGGCTCTGGAGGTGAAGTAGATGCCAGAGTGGAGGGGATTCTGGGAAGGGTGGGGAGGACCTTGTAAGTTCCAGAACAAATGTACGCAGTGGCCAGATCTCTGAGGTGGAGTCAGAGTGGGTGGGTGATCAGGAGCTGATGCAAGTGGAGAGGGGTATCTCCTGATGGGAAAGGCCTGCAGCAGACTCTGGAGAACAGAAGGGGCTCAGAGCTGGGGAGCACCTGGAGCACTGACTCGCCCCTTCCCAGCCCAGTTCCAGGAAATGTCAGGTCTGCAGGGCAGCTTCCTGACCTCTGGACTCGGTGTTCAATAGAAACAAACACTGTCGTCAAAGCCTGGCCCAGCAATGTGACCTGCATCCAGTGATCTTATTTCACCTCCTGCCACTTTGGAAGAGGAGCCATGGGAAGGTCAGGCTGCTAAAGGGTAAGGAAGAGAGATGAAGGCGTTGTTCGCAGATGTTCTAGGCACTGAATCCCCTGGTATCTGTCAATGGCTTTAGGAATGTGGTTCTACCCTCCTGGACATTTTTCAGGTATAGGGGGCGGGGCAGCAGGAAGTAAGGAAACCAGGCCCTCCACACCCCAGAGACAGTTCATTGGAAGGGATCTAGAAAGGACTCTCATCCATCCGCATTCTTTCTATTGTTTGGAGGGCTCCATGCCACGCCCACCATGTGGTTCTGTAACTTCTGTATGACACTTCCACAAAGGGCTCTCTCACCACCTCAGGCTGACACGATGTTTTATGACAGCTCTACTAGAAATGTTATTTAGAATTAACTTCATTGTGCTTCATAAAGTTATTGTTCCATTCCATCTGGATCATGTCTTTTGACTACCACCACATGGTTCAAACCCTTTACCCACAAGACACTCATTATCCCTGCTGCAATTGGTGTTTGGCCTTGATTTCCTATCTCAGTTAAATGGTACCTAAATATTCAAGTCAGACACTTATGAGTGCAAAAAATTCCTTCTTTTGTTTACCATTTTATACCCAAGCAATTCCTAAGTTCCCTCAAATGGACCTTGTACGTGTTCTCCAATGTACCCACCCTCTTAACCTGCTACCATCACCCTGATTCTGGCCACCATCACCTGCTGCTTCAGTGACAGTAAGTAGCTCTCTGCAGGTCTGATTTTTTTTTCATACCTGTTCCCCTCCAATCCCTCTCCACACTGTGGTCAGAACAAGCTGTGAAAATTCAAATGTGACCATCTCTCCTCTGTTGAAATTCCTCCAATGATCCTTTAAAAGAAACCCAAAGTCTTATAAAAGTTATAATCCTATTGTCAGTCTACTCATTCCTCATCTCTGACCACCTGGATCTCACACCATATGCCCAGTGGGGCTGGAGAGTATTTTCATTGGGACCTGGCCTCCTTTGTCTCCATTTTAAGCCAGTGCACAGACTATTCACACTGTGACACTTGGACAAAGCTCTGAAGGAAGAAAGAATAGTCTTTGGAACCTCTGCAACTTCCTTGAGAGTCCTTTTGGAAAATTAAAAAAAAAATTCATTTCACACATACATGGGAAAAATAGTAAAGAAAGTTCTTATGTATCCTTCATCCATCATCCACCAATGATAGAATCAGAGATACCACAGAACAAGTATCAAAACCAGGAACTTGACCTTGGAACAATATGACAATAAGATACAGATCCTATTTGGGTTTAACCATTATTGGCCTGCATTCCTTTTTTTTCCTTGGTGTCTAGTTCTATGAAAATTTTTTTACAATCGTGGGCTTTTGCAAGGACCACAGTTAAGATACAGAACTATTCCACACCCCAGTGAAGCGTGCCCATGCTGTACGTTTAGGGTCACATGCTCCCCATAGCCCGGATTCCTGCCATCTACCTGTCCTCTATTGTAATTTTCTCATTCCAAGAATGCCATATAAAAAAAACATACAATTTGTAAATTTTTGAGGTTATATTTGTTTTACTCAACCTAACACCTTTCAGATTCATTCAAGCTATTTTATGAATCAATAGTCTGTTTTATTTTCCTGTGAGTTTTCTACAAATTATATATCCATTCACTTGTTGAAAGACAATTGGGTTATTATTGGCTCTTAAAAATAAAGCTTCCAAAATGTGGTGTTTAAATATAATGGAATATTATTCAGTCTCAAAAAGGGAGAAAATTCTTATATATGCTGCAACATGGATGAACTCCAAAGACATTATACCAAGGGAAATAAGTCAGGTACAAAAAGACAAATATGTGATTCCACTACCATAGGTACCCAGAGTACTCAACTTCACAGAGACAAAAAGTAGAACATAAGTAATGAGGGACTGAAGGGTGAGGGTAGAAATTGGAAATCAGTGTTCAATGAGTACAGAGTTTCAGTTAGGGATGATGAAAATTCTAGAGATAATTGGTATTAGTGGCTGCACAACAATGTAAATGTACTTAGTGCTGCTGAATTGTACACCTAATACTGGTCAAAATGGTAAATATTGTGTATATTTTGCCACAATAAAAAAATGGACAGCAATTTGAAGGATGATTTCTGCTGTATTAAAGCACATGACTGCTGAGCACTGTGCCAACAAGAGTTGTTCATTAATCTGAGGTCGAAGGCCAGGCTGGCCTATTTAAGTTTACAAGGCTGACTGGGCCCTGAAGTTTCGGGGTCCAGCCTCCTTCCCTACCTTGAGGCATCTGCTAGAGCCTCTGGCTGGAGGGCCAGCTTCACTGTCTTCACATCCCCGTAAGTTCTTGCTGGTGAATGCTTCCAGGATCCTGGATTTGCCTAGGAACTTGACTTGCCCTTGGAGGCCTAGAGGTGGCTTTCTGAAAGGTGGCGGTGGGGAGATGGCTGACAGAAGCTCTGCAGGGGTGTCTCTTGCTCTGCTCATGCTGGGGCACCTGTGACTTTCCTGGGTTTACCTGACCGTTTGCAAAGGAGACCACCTCCATTTTCAAAGACAGCCATAAAGAATTAGAAAGATAGCCACAAAACTGGGCTACTGGGATTTCCTGAGAAATGACAGTTTGAAAGAGAACTTTGAAGGACACATGAAATGCTAAGATTGAGAAATGGGAAAAGAAGTTAAGAAAGGTGGTAATCACCAGTATTTTTCTTTTATATAAAGTATTTTTATTGATTATGCTATTACAGTTTTTCAATTGTTCTCCCTGTATCCCCTCTCTGCCCTGAACCCCCAACCCTCCAGCATTCACCCCTACCTTAGTTCATGTCCATGGGTTGTACATACAAGTTCTTTGAGTTCTCTGTTTCCTATACCATTTTTATCTTTCCTCATCTATTTTATATCTACTAATTATGTTTCTTCTTCCCTGTACATTTCGCCCCCCTATTTCTCCCTTCCCACTGAAATCCCTCCATGTGATGTCCATTTCCCTGATTCTGTTCCTGTTTTAGTTGTTTGCTTAGTTTTTGTTTTCATTGTCTGTCTTTTCTTTTAGGTTCATTTGTTGATAGTTGTGAGTTTGTTGTCATTTTATTGTTCATATTTTTTATCTTCTTTTTCTTAGATAAGTCCCTTTAACAGTTCATATAGTAAGGGCTTGGTGATGATGAACTCCTTTAACTTGACCTTATCTGGGAAGCACTTTATCTGCCCTTCATTCTAAATGAAAACTTTGCTGGATAGAGTAATTTTGGATGTAGGTCCTTGTCTTTCATGATTTCAAATACTTCTTTCCAGGCCCTCCTTGCCTGTACGGTTTCTTTTGAGAAATCAGCTGATAGCCTTATGGGAACTCCTTTGTAGTTAACTGTCTCCTTTTCTTTTGCTGCTTTTAAGATTTTCTCCTTATTTTTAATCTTGGGTAACTTAATGACGATGTGCTTTGGTGTGTTCCTCCTTGGGTCCAACTTCTTTGGGACTCTCTGGGCTTCCTGGACTTCCTGGAAGTCTATTTCCTTCTCCAGATTGGGGAAGTTTTCCTTCATTATTTGTTCAAATAAGTTTTCAATTTCTTGCTGGTGTTCTCCTTCTAGCACCCCTATAATTTGGATATTAGAACATTTCAGGTTGTCCCAGAGTTTGTAAGTCTCTCTTTACTTTTTTGGATTCTCATTCTTCATTCTGTTCCAGTTGGATGTTTATTTTTCCTTTTTGTTCCAAATCATTGCTTTGAGTCCTGGTTTTCTTCCTGTCACTGTTGGTTCCCTGAATATTTTGCTTTATTTCATTTTGGGTATCTTTCATTTGTTTTTTCATTTTTTGACTAAGCTCAATCAGTTCTGTGAGCATATTGATTACCAGAGCTTTAAATTCTCCATCAGACAGGTTGGCTATCTTATTTCTTAGCTCTCTTTCTGAAGTTTTGCTCTGTTCTTTCGTTTGGGCCATATTTCTTTGTTGTTCTGGTTGATTTTTTCTTTAATACATTGGTTGTTGAAGTCTTATGCAGTTAGATTTTCTGGCATTTCTGGTTGTTTATTGATTTTAGGTTGGTTGTTATCTTCCTTTTGGTTGTGTGAAAAAGTAAAGTGTTTCTACCTATGCCTCCATCTTGGCCAGAACCCCACTCTAATCACCAGTATTTCTGACTCACAGAACACAAGAAATTTCTGCCAGGAACTGGAGTGGGAACTGGCACCCTGCCAGGAACAAGGTAGCAAAAAATTTCTAGAGAAAGCACAACCCTTGGTAAGTCTCTTTTGCTATGGGAAATAAAACTTCCAGAGGAAGCAAACCCAAGTTGATTCTGGGCTGGGTTAGTGACTAGTTGTGACTCTTCCTCTCTTGGATCACCAGCCCACAGCTTAGTGCCTGCTAAGTCAATGCTGGTTAACTGGTCCTGAAGGACAATCTCCTGCCCAGATGTGAGGATGGGATGCAGGTGGCCAATGGGCCCAAAGGGGAGAGGTGGGGGATGAGGGAGCTCCTACAGATTCCTGGGTCTCCATTCACTTCCACCCGCTAAGCCAACAGGCATGAGTGTGCTGGCGAAGTAGGCCCATTTCCTTTCATAAATGACGTGGGAAGCATGCTCACAGCCTTCTAATGGTAATGCCAGGAGCCTGAGGCACTTGTGATCCCCTCCCTAGAGACCGCACTGCATATCGTGCCTACCTGTGTTAAAGTACTAATCGCACTATAGCGAAAGGAAGATTTAATTTCCGAAATCCCCAGTCCAGAGGCAGGAATGGGTGACTCATCCATCTCTACATTGCCTCTGTACAATACAGGTTGGAGGGCAGGACATGTTTTGTAAACACATGTTGATTAACTGAGCAAAATGGTATAATCTTCCTTGACTTTCCACACACCAAGGTGAGGACCATGTCTCTGTTTCCATCACTCTCTCTTCTTCTCCTGAGTGTGGTGACAGCATCTTGCTCAGAAGCAGAACCCGTTGAGAGCCCCCAGAAGACATGCCCTGCATATACCTGTGGTTGTCCAGGCATGAACGGCTTCCCAGGCAAAGATGGGCGTGACGGTGCCAAGGGAGAAAAGGGAGAACCAGGTACAGCTGGGGCTGTTTTATCTCTGCGACTCTTGACCTTCCAGACAAACTGCCTGGAGGTGAAAGAGCACTGTCCTATTTATATAGGTTGCATTTCTCTCAACTACACATTATAATTCCAAACAGATACAGCTCTGACTCTCTGGCACCCCAGTCTTCCACACAGGAGTAGAAGACAGGTGGTTGTCCTGGCTGCTCAGGGAGCTGGTCTTGTGACAGGCCATCCCAAGGGATGTGGGAGGATTTTCCTCTCTGGGTCAGTGGGAGTAGTGATTCAGAAAGTTGGGCCTGGATTAATGTCTCTTTAGTTTTGGGAAGGAATTGAACATCAAACTCTTAGAGTAATAAAGCACGGATACTAATGGACAGTTCTTTCATTTTCCAATAGGCCAAGGGCTCAGAGGTGTTCAAGGTCCTCCTGGAAAGTTGGGGCCTCCAGGAAACCCAGGGCCCCCTGGGTTACCAGGAACAGTGGGCCAAAAAGGAGACCCTGGGAAATGCCCAGGTAAGAAACTAACCTCAACTACTACACTAAGGGCATCCAGTGTCCTGTGACTTTTAGTTCCAGCTGGGAGATGCCCTTACTCCTGCTGCTTCACAGAAAGATACCCAACTCTGCTTCCTGACCCAGCACCCTCAGCCCTGTGATTCCTACCAGTTCCTAAGCACAGACTGGCAGACCCTCCAGGCCCACTTCCTCACCAGGCACCCTCTGAAAGATCTGGGCCCTCGCTTTCCTTTAGCTGACACAATGCGAGGCTGTGGTCCAAAAGGGAAAAACTAGACCACATATGTGCTGGGTATATTATGTTTGTTTTCACAACAGCAGTATATGCATGATATGTAAGTTATCCTTTACTTCACGAGGAAAAAAAAACAAAGCCATTTATTTAAATCACAATTCTGTGAATTTGCCAAGTGATTTCCCTGCTGATCTCAGCTGGACCCACTCTTGTGTCTGTGGTCAGCTGGTGACCAGTGGTCTCACTTATGTTTGGCTGTTGTTTACTTGTTGGCTGGAGTGATGAGGGTAATTGACCCACAGGTCTCTCATCTTCCAACAGGCTAGCCCAGCTTGTTCACACAGAATTCATTACAAGATTCCCAATGTACATTATTGCTTCTGTCACATTCTATTGGTAAAACAAGTCACAAGACCAGCCCAGATGTGGGGAGTGGGGAAATAGACTCCCTTTCTTAACTAGAAAAGCTGCCCCATGTTGAGGCCATAGTTTATCATCTATTGCACATGACTGGTCTCATGCCCCCTCCCTTGAATAATGTGCAGCTCACAAATATCTTGGATTACTGATTAATAGGACAAACTGGGAAAAACAAACAAACAAAAAACAACAACAAAAATAAAACCTCCCTAAAGACAAAACGTAGCAATCTTTTTAGTCAAGATTCACAAGTACATAATAATTCCCCAAGAAGTTTCTTTTTTATTCGTGATAGAGCTGTTTACTTGAAAAACAATTAGTGAGTACCTGGGGTATGGAGTGCTATCATGGCTAGGTCACCGGGCAGCACACGTGTGTTCGTGTGCGTGTGTGGGGGGGTGAAGTGCCTTTAAGTACATTAAACAGATGATGAGTGATGTTTTGGGCTGGATGGAAATAGAGACACTTTTCCTTCTTTCTTCTTAATACTTTCTATTTCCCTCCAAAGAACAAATATCAATGTATAAGAATTTTTTTTTAATTTTGAAAAAAGCATCCTACCACTTGTAGTTGTGAAATCCCTCACCAATGTTCTTTCACTGCTTCAATTTTCCAGCTTGTGACTCTGACATGGCTGCTTCAGAAAGAGAAGCTCTGCGCTTGGAATTGAACCGTATCAAAAAGTGTAAGCCCTCTTTCTTATGTTTCAGGCAGCTTGCAGTTTAGGGAGGTGCAAGGTAAATATTTATTAAAAACATATAATTTTCTAGTACCTGAACAGGTATTTCTCATATTCTGATCTCATAAATTTGTTCCAACCTTTCAGTAGAAATAGAAGTTAAGAGAAATCAAATAACTTGCTGAAATGCCCAGAGCCAGCAAGTGGCATAGACAGTTGATACATCGAAGTTAGTCTGACTCCACAGCCCATGATGTTGTACTGCTGACACTCAGTGAGTGTATGTGTCCCTGTAAATCTGTAAACAGGACCTGTGCCTCTTCCCCTTTGTTACGTGGGTGCTGAGACTGGACAGTGGGGCCTCTCCTGTCTTTCTGTGCCCTCTTGGCGTCAGGCAAATATTCTCTGACGTTTTTCTTTATTCTCAAGTTAATATTGGGGTAAAATTCAGAATTACCAATTACATATGTTCTAGAACTCTTATCCAAAAAAACAAAGGCCTTTGTTCCAGTCTGTCCTCAGGTTAGGTTTGCCAGATTTCACACATAACAGAACAGGACACCTTGTTATATTTGAATTTCAGGTGAAGAACAACTAAATTTTTTTTATTTTATTTTATTTTTTTTAGTGTAAGTATGTCCCCAAAGTTGTCTGGGAGATACTCATAATAAAAAATTTCATTGTTTTCCCGAAATTCAAGTTTAACTGGACATGCTGTGTTTCATGTGGCAATGCTCCTCTAGAAGCCTTTAGTCAGAAAAAGGCCTTGGGCTGGGCTTACAGACAAGCCTGCATCACCCACATTTTTCCCTCTTTAGTGCTGTATTTCCTTCTGGGCAAACAAGTTGGAAGGAAGTTCTTCTTCACCAGTGGTGCAAAGATGACCTTTGAAGAAGTGAAGACTCTCTGCACCCAGTTTCAGGGCTCGGTGGCCACCCCCAGGAATGCTGAAGAGAACAAGGCCGTCCTGGACGTCGCCAAAGAAGAGGCCTTCCTGGGCATTACAGATGTGAAGACCGAAGGTCATTTTGTGGATCTGAGAGGACAGAGAATTACCTACCGAAACTGGAATGAGGGTGAGCCCAACAACGGTGCCTCTGGGGAAGACTGCGTGATGATTCTGAAGAATGAGGGCAAGTGGAATGACATCGCCTGCTCAGTCACCCTTATGGCAGTTTGTGAGGTCCCTGTCTAAGGAAGCACGTCTCTCAGGCCCTCCTGTCCTCAACCTCATCTCAGGCCCACATTTGCTTTAAAAATAAATCTATGCCAATTTTACCATATCCAGCCTTGATTTGCCCCTTTGTGGGGAATCAGAGAAAATGAGAAGAATGGGCTGAAGGGTGGGATGTGGAGGTGAGAGGTGAGAAGAAAGTGGCAGGGGTGCAGTGGGAGTTTCTCATTCAGACCCAGTTACTAACAATAATCACTTACAGCCCTGGCTGACATAGCTCAGTGGATTGAGCACGGGCTGAGAACCAAAGCATTGCAGGTTCAATTCCCAGTCAGGGCACATGCCTGGGTTGTAGGCCACGGCCCCCAGCAACCACACATTGATGTCTTTCTCTCTCCCTTTCTCCCTCCCTTCCCTCTCTAAAAAATAAATAATAATAATAAAATAAAAATAAATAAAAATCTTAAAAAATATTCAGCTAAAAATAATCTTTAAAAAATAATAATCACTAAAGTAACAACAAAATCATAACAGTGGTGGTAAGTAGTAGCGGCAATAAAAGTACTGATAATGTATTTTTTTAAAGATTTTATTTTTTTATTTTTAGAGAGAGGAGAGAAACATCAATGTGTGGTTGCCTCTCACGTGGCCCCCACTGGGGACCTGGCCCACGACCCAGGCATGTGCCCTGACGAGGAATTGAACCTGTGACACTGTGGTCCACAACCGACACTCAATCCACTGAGTTACACCAGCCAGGGCTGATAACATATTTTTAATGTTTCTTAGGACTCAGACCCTATATTATGCATCTTATACTAATAATCTATATTATTCATATAACCTATGTAATATTAGTATAATTTATATAATAGGATTTTTAATTAGACCACACACTTTTGTTCAGTGGTTGTAGCATGCTAAGGTATTGTATGAAAATAAAATGGATTTATTTTTTTACTTACCATAAACCCCAGTGCCCTCTTGAGCCCTCCTTTCTCTCTGGGCAGAGTGCTCCACCAATTTCATCCCCCAGCCTAATTCCACAGCTTGTGACTGGTCTCAGGTATGAAGAGGATCTATCTTGTTGCTTTCTTTCTGAAATATATCTTATTTTCTTTTAAATGAGCTACTAATCTATGTAAAGAATGTAAATCTTAAGTGAACTAATAAACAAATTCTTCTAAGTACCTTCTAGGTCAAGATGCAGGAGACTCCTAGCATCCTAGAAGCCCCTTCATAACTCACCTGATTGATATTCACAAGGTAAAATCTATTCTGACCTCTATTACAATACATTAATTTTGTTGATTTACAAACTTCACATAGATGGAATCATACATACATACATACATACATACATACAGTGTTAGGTGTTGTTTTTTTATTCAAAATTAAATCTGTGAAGTTCATTCATGTTGTTACATTATAGTGAGAGGCTCTTAATTTTCGTTGCCATGTAGGGTTCCACTATATGAATATACCTCAGTTCTAGTTTTAATGAACTCTTGTCTGCTTCCAATTTTTGACCATTAAAAAAAACTCATGAAAATTTCCGTACTTGTCTTCTGGTAGACTTAGGCACTAATTTCTCCTGGTTATCTACCCAGGAATAGGATCAGTGGGTCACGGGGTAAGCATGCGTTCAGCTGAAACAGAAGCTGCCAGCGTTCCAAAGTGACCAGATGGATTTACACTCCCACCAGCCATTTGTGTCAGCTATAGTTGCTCTGACAACTTGTGAGAAGTTGGTATTTTCAGTTCTTTTCATGTTGGCCATCCCTGTCTGTATAAAGTGATATTTCATGGTGGCTTTATGCTCTGTCTCCATGACATGTAATATGTTGAAAATTTTTTGATCAGCTTTTGGCTACTTGGATATCTTCTTTTGTCAAGTCTTTTTGTAATTTGATTAAATTAAGTAGCCAGTATCTTTCTTTTTTTAATAGATTTAAAAAAATTATTTTTAGAGAAGGGAAGGGAGGAAGAAAGAGGAAAACCTCAATGTGAGGTTGGCTTTTGAGCATTCCCTACAGGAGACCTGACCCACAACACAGGCATGTACCCTGACTGGGAATCGAATCGGTGATCCTTTGATTCACAGGCTGGTGTTCAGTCCACTGAGCCACACTAACCATGGCAGCCAGTATCTTTCTTATTGATTTGTAAGAGTTATTTTTATATTTTGAATATAAGTCCTTTTTGTTTATGTTTCACAAATAGTTTTCAAGTTTATGACTTGCTCCCAGTATTGACTTTTGATGAACAGAGTTCTTAATTTTATCAAACTCCAAAGTATCATTATATTCCTTCAAATTTAGTACTCTTTATGTCCTGTTTATAAAATCTTTGCCTAGTGCAAAAATCATAAAGATAATCTTATATTTTAAATAGCTTATTGCCAAACCTTCTATTTATCCCTTTAGAAATCTACATGATACAGTAATACTATTGTTGGAAAGACAATTCTTCTTCCACACCCATTGAATTAGGATAGTACCCTTTTATAAATTGTGTATGCGTGCATCTATTTCTGGGCTTTCTATACTATTCTACTTGTTTAGTTGTTGAAGCACGTGCCATATACTACATGATCTCAGTCACTGTGCTATTAAAATAGAAAACTAAATGTGCTAGTGTATGTCTTCCAGCTTTGTTCTTCTTCAAGATTGCTTTGGCTTTCCTTATTTATTTGCATTTCCATATAAATTTTAGAACAAACTTTTTAATTCCCACAAAAACCTGATGAGTTTCTATTGGGACTGCATTGATCCTTTTCAACAATTTATGCAGAATTGACAACTAACTTGAGTCTCCAATCAATGATCGCAATGTAATTCTTCTTTTAACTAGTATTTCTTTAATTTCTTTTGTTTTTGAAGTTTTTAATTTGGAGGTGTTACATATCTTGTTTTGGTGGTTTTTAAAATAAGATGATTTTAATAATTTTTATTTTCTACTATTTGTAATTATTTCTACAGAAATACAATTAATTTTTGTAATATATTATTGTCAGTAACCTCAGTACATTCATTTCTTAATTCTAAAAATTTGTAAATTCTCCTGGATGTTCTATATACATAGTAATATAATCTGAAATTATGAAATTACTTTTTCCTTTCCAACTGTTATATTTTTTTTCTTCTTTTATTACACTGGTTATCAACCTTAATGCAGTATTGAACAGAACTAATGAGCATCCTTACCTGGTTCATTAAGATGACTTTATTTTATTTAAGTTATTAAGACAATCTTCATCTTATTAAAAGTTCCATATTCATATTTAACTCGACTCTCTTCTTTTCCTATCTCCGCCTTTGTACTGCAGGGGCTTTTACGTGAGTGTAGAGTCTTACTTTCTATCACCCCATGCATGCTTCCTTGAATAGACTTTTTAGGTGTTGGGCTGAAAGGAGGGATGATGATTCTTAAAATGAAGAGTTGTGCTGCCTACCTGCTCTTCCTCTGTCCTTACCACCACTGACCTTGCTCCTTGTCAGTAGATGCCTTAGTGATGGATGGCATCTCAAACTAACTTGCTGAAGATGAGATCGATCCCAATTCACCTTCTCATAGCTGTCCCCTGTGAGAATGCCCCATACGTGAAAGCTCCTCTGTTTTGTCCTCGGTGACACTTAACCATGCCCCAAAATAATCCTAACACTCAAAGGATTAATATTTGTTGACCTTGAGAAAATCCAAGTACCCCCAAAAGTGGTTCCTGGAGATGTGCTCAATTATTTAAGTTCTGGCAGCATTGAATCTCCTCAGTGAAAGATTTCAAAGTCAACAGAAATTACTTGGAGAAATCTGAGCTGATGGGCTTTGTTGAAAGAAAGTCAGATGCCCTGGCTAGTGTGGCTCAGTGGATTGATTGAGCACAGGCCTGAAAATCAAAGGGTTGCCAGTTCAATTCCCAGTCAGGGCATATGCCTGGGTTGCCAGCCAGGTCCCCAGTATGGGGCACTTGAGAGGAAACCACACATTGTTTCTCTCCCTTTCTTTCTCCCACCCTTCCCCTCTGTCTAAAAATAAATAAATAGAATCTTTTTTAAAAAAAAAGGAAAATCAGATCACTTCCTAATTTAGGAGTCAAATAATTGATAGAAACAATTAACATTGTATAATTTTAGTCACTCAGTTCCTAGGTACAGTACTGATGGGTTGCTAAGGACACTTCTGCTATTGGGTTAAACTTCCAGAGAGCACCACAGCACCCATAGAAAATGGAAAGACAATAAAATGAAATCCTTCAGAATATGAGTTCTCCAGTCAGGCCTATCCAAATTGAATTCACAGTTCTATCATTTACTGGCAATGTGACATTGAATCAGTTCCTTAACTTCTCTGTGTCAAGCCATTTATTTGCAACTGGAAGAAAATAATGATCCCTATTACATAACAATTATTGAGACAATTAAATAAATTAATACCTTTAAAGTGTTTAGTAGAGTGCCAGATGCGACAGGTTGAGTCTTAATCTACTCAGTCATATTTCTAGGTATATTTTTAAATGAGATTATATGGTTAGTTATATGACAAATAACATTTATTGATTTTTGAAAATTAAATCTACCTTGCTGTCATGGACTAAAGTGCATGCGGTCACATTTTGTTCTTTGTATGCATTGCAGGAGTTGATTTGCAAATAGTTAGTTGAGAAAATTTGCAACTATGTTTATGACACATATTTATTATTTTTTCCCCAAAATACCTTGCTGTAGGTTTTGGTGCCAGTGCTATGGTAGCCTCATAATATTAGCTGGTGTTCTCAGGTTTCCTATTCTCTGAAACGTGTGTAAAGTTATGCCTTAATACTAGAGAATTTCACCAGTGAAGTCATCTTGGAATGAATGGTGTTTTCTTTCTGAAAAGGTTTTTAATATCTGATTTTATTTCCTTACGATCTACATTTATTCATTTTTCCCATGTCTTTCATGCAGTTTTCCCAAATTGTGCTTTCTCAATAAATTTATCCATTTCATCTTATTTATTAAATATAGCGGCATAAAGTTGGGATTTAATTTACTGTTATTTTTCTTTTTCAGTTATTTATTTATTAATTATATTTTATTGATTATGCTATTACAGTTGTCTGAATTTTCCCCCTTTGCCCCGCTCCACCCAGCACTCCCAACTCCCTCAGGCAATCCCCACACCATTGTTCATGTCCATGGATCATGCATATAAGTTCTTTGGCTACTCCATTTTCTATACTCTACTTTATATCCCCAGGGCTATTCTGTAACTAACTATTTGTACTTCTTTATACCCTCACCATTTCACCCATTCCCCCACACCCACCTCCAGTGTGGCTACCATCAAAATGCTCTCCATGTCCATGATTTTGTCTCTGTTCTTCTAGTTGGTTAGTTTGTTTGTTTTTTAGATTCAGTTGTTGATATGTATTTATTGCCATTTTATTATTCATAGTTTTGATCTTCTTCTTTTTCTTATATAAGTCCTTTTAATATTTCAAATAATAATGATTTGGTGATGATGAACTCCTTTAGTTTTTTGTTGATGTTTTTTTTTTGTCTGAGAAGATCTTTCTCTGCTCTTTGATTCTAAATGATAGCTTTGCTGGTAGAGCAATCTTGGCTATAGGTCTCTGCTTTTCATCACTGTGAATATTTCTTTCTAGTCCTTTCTAGTCTGCAAAATTCTTATAAGAAATCAGCTGACAGTCTTATGGGAACTCCCCTGTAGTTAACTAACTTCTTCTTTCTTGCTTCTTTTAAGATTCTCTCTTTATCTTTAACCTTTGGCATTTTAATTATGAGGTGTCTTAGAGTGGGCTCCTTTGCATCTGTCTTGTTTGGGACTCTCCGTGCTGCCTGGACTTGCACATCTATTCCCTTCACCAAATCAGGGAAGTTTTCTTTCATTATTTTTTCAAATAGATTTCCAATTTCTCACTTTTATCTTCTCTTTCTGGTACCCCTCTGATGCAAATGTTTGAATGCTTGAAATTGTCCCAAAAGCTGCTTACACTATCCTTGTTTTATTGGATTCTTTTTTCTTCTGGTTATTCTTATTAGTTGTTTTTTGCTTCCTTATGTTCCCAATCATCAATTTGATTCTCAGCTTCATTCACTCTATTGCTGCTTCCCTGTAAAATTTTCTTTATTCCAATTAGTGTAACCTTCACGTCTGACTGGATCTTTTTTATGCTGTTGAGGTTCTCAGTAAGTTTCTTGAGCATCCTTATAACCACTGTTTTGAACTCTGCACCTGATAAATTGCTTATCTCTATTTTGCTTAGTTCTTTTTCTAGAGTTTTGATCTATTCTTTCATTTGGGCCATGTTTCTTTATATCCTCATTTTGGTAGCCTCCTTGTGTTTGTTTCTGTGTATTAGGTAGAGCTGCTTTGACTCACTGTCTTGGTTTTATGGCCTAGTGTAGTAGGTGTTCTGTAGGGTCCAGTGGCACAGTCTCCCCTATCACCCAAGCTGGGTACTTGAGGTGTGCCCTTCATGTGGGCTGAGTATACCCTCCTCTTGTAGTTGAGCCTTGGTTGCTGTTGGCAGGTCAATGGAAGAGAATTACCCAGGCCAGTCAGCTGCAAGTACTGGCTTTGACCACTGACCATTAACCTTTGCCCTCTGTGGAGGATCAGCTGTGCAGGGGAAGGGTGACATGGTCTATAGCTGTCTTTCTGTTTGAGAGAAAGGCAGACAGGGGCCATTTCTGTCCCCCAAATGCCACCTTGATGCCAGACACATTGCTTCTTCCCTTTATGTGACGGGTGCCTTTCAAGCTGCTACCCTGGTGCTAGAGTTCAGAGGGAGTGAGCCTGAATAAGTTTGTGTGTGGGTTCTTTAAGAGGAATTACTTGGGACTCTAAAAGTTTCTTCCACTGACTCAATCTCTGCTGTTTTTTTTTTTTGCAGCCAGAAGTACGGGGATTTATCTTTCTGGCACTGGAAACTTGGGTTGGGGGGGCCTGTTTTTGGGCTGAGACTCCTCATTCCCAGGTTATCCCTCTTGAATTTGTATACACCATATGTGGATGTGGGACAAGCTTGTTCCACATATCTGTCCCCCCTAGCAGTCTGGATGGATGCGGTTCTTTTAATTCTGTAGTTGTTGGACTTCCATTCAACTAGATTTCTGAGGGTTCTGAATAATGGTTGTTCTATGTTTTAGCTCTAATTTTGATGTGGTTGTGCAAGGAGGCAAGCCATATTTACCTACCTACTGTTCTTTTTCTAACTTCTTTTAACTGACATTTAGAGAAATGATCTTCTATCTTTCTTCTTTTCTAATATATTCATTAAAAGTTATATATTTACATTTCAAGGCAGTTTTGGCTGCATTCCATAGGTCTTGATAACATTTAGCTTTTGTCCCTGTCATTCAATTTAAAATATTTTATAATTTTCAGTTTATTTATAATTTTTTTCCTGAATGTATTGTTTAATTCCCCAATATTTGACGATCTTAAAAATTACCTTCCAGTAAATAATTTACAGTTTCATTCTACTGTGGCCAGAAACATACTTCGTATAAATTCATCCATTTGAAATCTGTTAAGACTCACTTTAAAGCCTACCTTATGGTTGAGAATGGTAAGTATATTCTGTGAAAATGAAGTAATGTGTCTTCTCCACTTAATGAGGGAATCATAGGTCAGGTTATTAAACTTGTCATGTCCTCTATATTCTCACTAATATTTTGCCTTTTTAAATTACTGAATGATGAATATTAAAATATTCAACAATGATATTTGTCTATTTCACACTTTATTTCTGTCAATTTTTGTTTTCTATGTTGAAGCTATATTACTATGCACCTACAAATTTAGGATTATTATAACTTTGTTTTTAATCCTTTTTTATGATGAGATACCTCTCTTTATTTCTAGTAATTGTCTTTCATTAAAGTGTCCCTTGCCAGATATTAATTCCCCAGCTTTCTTTTTTTAATATATTTTATTGATTATGCTATTACTGTTGTACCATTTTCCCCCTTTATTTCCCTCCACCCTGCACTGCTCCCCCCTTGGTTCATGTCTGTGGGTTGTACATACAAGTTCTTTGGCTTCTCCATTTCCTATGCTATTCTTAACCTCCCCCTGTCTATTTTGTACCTACCATTTATGCTTTTTATTCCCTGTACCTTTATCCTCAGTTTTCTTTTGTTTACCATTTGTATACTCTGTGTTTTCCCACATTTAGATTTACCTATTTCTTTTCTTATATTCAGACTGTTTCTTTTATTAGCATATAGTTGGCTCTTTCTGAAAATTTAGTCTGACCATCTAATCTGGTTCTATGGCTCTATCATTTAATGGTTATGTGATCTTGAACTAGACTTTTATTGAATAGTTTAGTCCACACACATTTAATTTGATTACAAATATAATTGGGTTCAAGTATAATATTTTGTTACTTTCATTAGTTCCATCTGTTCATTGTTTCTTTATTTCTTGTTTCCTGGTTTATTTTGGATTAATCATTTTTAATTTCCATTTCGTTTTGTCTTTTTGATATTTAAACAGACAATTTTACATTACTGTTTCAGTGGTTATTCACTAGAGTACAATAGGCTTCTTTGTCTTATTATATGTAGTGTCCCTGGGATTCATATGCAAATGCCTCCCAAACAATGCACAGACATCACTACAGTTTCGCTGCTTCTCCTCTCCTTCTGCTTTATGTGCTGTCGTTGTTATATGTGCATAAGTTCCACAGTAAATTATTGTTGTCTTTGCCATATAAACAGTTAATGTTTCAACTTGTATACTTTCTAGAGCTCTTTATTCCTTCCTGCAGTGTAGTGCTTCCACTTAGGACAATTTCTTTCAGTGTGAACAACTTCTTTTCAAATTTTCCACTTGCCAAACTTTCCCTATGTAACTAGAGCAGTATTGTCATTTCCCCCCCACCTCCACCAGTATATTTCTCTGGTGGACTGAAGTGAATCTCAGCTCTTGCCCAGAATGCCTCCAAGGAAAAAAATAGCTAGCAATCAGCTCACATTGGAAGCACTATTCATAATCTAGAAGTGTTTACTTGGTTTTCAGGGATCTACTGCACTCTGATGTGATTAAAATATGGTTTTGGGTAATTTTTTGGCTTTTTCTAATTATTATAGTGGGAGCATTGGCCTCCTGTAACCTACTCTGTCCAATCCAGTAGCAGAAACCCCATTATCCACTTCATTCTTTAATTCAAACTATTACAAATTTTTATTGATAAATTTAAAGGATTGCTAGTGACTATCCTCTTTTCTTGCTGCTTCTTTCTTTACTATGTTTAAAGGAAAGATAGTATCTTGATTATATAAAAAATAATACATTCATATTTCTGGTTTCTCCTTTGATGTGTAAAAGGCTTGTAATTCTTACTTCTATCCTCACAACCATACCAAAAAAAGCCAAATAAACAGAAAATTAATGATTTTTCTTACATCCTTTAGAAAATTGGGTTCATGGCCCTGGCTGGTGTAGCTCAGTGGATTGAGCGTGGGCTGCAAACCAAAGCATCACAGGTTCGATTCCCAGTCAGGGCACATGCCTGGGTTGCAGACCACGGCCCCCAGCAACTGAACACTGATGTTTCTCTCTCTCTCTCTTTCTCCCTCCCTTCCATCTCTAAAAATAAATAAAATCTTTTAAAAAAGGAAGAAGATTCTCATTATAAAAAAAAAAAAGAAAATTGGGTTCACTAGGCTGTTTAAAGATGAAATCCCTGTCCTTCTGTAGTAATTAAGACTGAGGAGTTTAATTTAATTTGTACTGATGCTCTATGGTCTCTTATTTCATTTCCTGATTCTGCTCAGGCTAAGCTGGAAGACTCTCACTGCTTCAGTAGCCAGGGCCAGGCCCCTTGGTCCTGGAAGTGAAGGCAGCCCCTTTGAGCCCTTCCAAATTAGGACTTGTACATCCCCAACTTCCTGTGCTCCATCATCCATGCTTTCAGAGGTTGAAATGACACATGGAAAGGTTACAGGTGACACCTACCAGTATAAGAACATTACAAATGGAATGGTTCTACTCTCTGTTACCTGCTGAGAACCTTGATGGCAATATGGGAACAGCAAGCAGGAGCTGAAACATAGGGAGGAAACAAGGAAAGACCTCTCGAACCTATTTCACCATGATCACACCACACCAGGGCCAGTGCCTGGCCCACACTCTGTGAATTTAAATACATTTGGGGTAAACCCCCTACTTTGTGGTTATCTTTAGCAGAGTTCTTAAAATCATAGGGAAAAATTATTTCTTCAAATAATACCTCTTCTCTCAGTGAGAGGCTTTTGAGATGATCTAACATTTGCAAAAGGTAACATATTAGCTCCTGAGATCTCAGGTTTTCTATGTTATGCCACCTTCCCCATCTGACCCTTCACCTATATTTAAAATCTCCTGATCTCAACTTTCTCTTTCCAGGCCAAATTTTGGCAAAGTGTCTTCCCACAAGCAGTCTCCACTCCCTCTAATGGGCAGGACATCCCACATGGAGCATCAGGTGACCCTCCCAGTAGAGTTTATAGCCCCACCCTCAGGCTCAGTGTCTTGCTTTCTCTTCACTGAACTACTCAGCCATTGATGCTTTCCCCCCTTCTGTAGTTCTCTAGGCCCACTGGGTCCTTCACCTTGTAGAGGCTCCCTCTCCTCCACACTGGTGTCTGCCAGACAGGGTACTGAAGCCTGTGTCTCCAGGGCCCCTGGTGAGGACAGCAAGCTTTCCTCTGTGGGGGTCTTCCCCAAATCTGCTCTCTTGCAGCTTCGAATTATCAAAGCCTCAGATAACTTGCACTCCTTGGCATCAAAACATTCTTTTCTGTCACGTTTTTTGTTTGCCTTTCCTCCCTTCTTTCTTTCTTGATTGTCTCCTTTCCTTTCAAAGTTTTTATTACATAAGACGTAGAAAGAACCCTGGTTCACATTAAATCGATATTGTTTGTGACTTGGAGTTAGGCAACATTGTCTCAGATCACAGGAATCGATAATCATTAAATAAGAAAATGATAAATTAAGTTTCATCAAAGTGGAAGATTAATTTAATTTCTTAAACAATAAGAAAACATATAGATGCACCACACTCTAAAGAAAATATTCTCAAAACATACATCTGTCAAAACACACCCAGGACACAGAAATAGCTCCTAAAACTCCATAATAAAAAGACAAAAATGGGAAGGGATGCTTGGGGACCAAAGGGTGAGAAATGAAGCCCAGAGCAGGACATTCTTGTATTTTTGCTCAGAAATTCACACCCCTTGATTCACAGTTCTTTTTTTTTTAACAGATTTTTTAAATTATTTTTTAAGATTTTATTTATTTATTTATTTATTTATTTATTTACTTACTTATTTATTTTAGAGAGGGAAGGGAGGGAGAAAGAGAGAGAGAGAGAGAGAAACATCAATGTGTGGTCGCTAGGGGCCGTGGCCTGCAACCCAGGCATGTGCCCTGACTGGGAATCGAACCTGTGATGCTTTGGTTCACAGCCCGCGCTCAGTCCACTGAGCTACAACAGCCAGGGAAGAAATTCACACTCCTTGATGTTGTAGCTTGAGTTGTGTCCCCCACAAAGACATGTTCAAGTGTTACCCCCTGGAATCTGTGAATGAGAGCTTATTTGGAAATAGGGTCTTTGCAAACTGAATGAAGTTAAGATGATGATATAATGAATTAGGGTGGGAGCTACCCCACTGACTGGTGTCCTTATAAGAGGAGGGGAAATTAGACAGAGAGCAAGGGAGACACACAGAGAACATTCCATGTGACCACGGAAGCCGAGAATGAAGTGATCTGTTCAACAAGCTGAAGGACTGGCCAAGGACTGCCAACCACCACTAAAGGTAGGAGAGGTCGCTAACGAGATTCTGCCTAAGAGCCCAGAAGGAGGAACTGATCCTGCAGACACTTGATTTTGGACTTCTAGCCTCCAGAACTGAGAAAGAATAAAGTTCTGTTATTTTAAGCTACCCAGTTTGTGGTGATTTGCTACAGCAGCCCTAGGAAGCGAATGCACTTGGCACTTGAGATTCTCCTTCTAGTCCTTCTAGTGCTCACAGGGCAATAGACTATACAACATGTTACTTGGTGAATCGCCTCCTGAGCTTCAAATCTTGTGGTGGGTGAGAGGGGGGAGGGAGGTGGGTGGAGAGGGGAGGAAGGAAG